>JARSSU010041669.1:0-42504 GCA_029619165.1 Eurosta solidaginis
AAAATCTTCGTGGAGTGTCTTTATCGCTACAACAATAACAACACCGCCGTTAAGCATGAAACATTCAGTTCTTTGTTCAGCTGTTCCGCTGTTAAAAATCAAGTTAACTTTGGCGCCAATCAACTATTCATCTTTCCAATGTCACATCATTCTCCTACTCACCAGTTATTTTGCCACCAACCACCGAACTGCCCACTTGTAATTTTAGCACCAATCAACCACTTGCCGTCCCCACCACGCGCCTACTGACTGTATATTACCCATAATGTATCTCACACCGACTCATCGTTCGCCAATAACGCTGTTTTCCGTCGATTGGCAACCGATTCCACCATTCGGAGACAGACTTCCTTACTTCAACCTTTTATAATCAACTATTCAACCCTTATCGTCCAGCAGTTACACCGTGCTACATCTCCTGATAACTTTGGTATCGGTCAGCTATTTATAATTCCACCGTCCACCACTAACCAAACAATTATTCACCATTCATCACACACAATTCAACTGTTCAACATAATTTTACCGCCCATCGTCTGCTTTGGAATTAGTTCAACTGCCTATCAGTGTCTCTGTACATCGATACACCTATTTACTCTTTATGGATTTAACCCATTATTCTTAGAAACCATCATTTGATTCTTCGTGATATAACATCAAATATAATTTTTCTCACTAGCCACCCTCTAAGTGATTCCTCATTCAATGAGTAAAGTTAAGTTAAGTTTTAGTATCATTCACCGACTTCACCATTACCAGTCTCTCTTACCTTGAATCGGCGACTTGAGTATCTACTGCTCATCTCCTCATCATCCCGACTTCATATCATCCAAGTTGTGCCCGTGTATTCGTTAGTAAGGGACTCTTGAGCTGAGTGCTACCAAAGCCTTCGACGAAACCCACCTTCCATATGCCCTCACACCATTCCGCTCCTATGTAGTTATACCTCCATCTCTCTTTTTTCGTCTCTGTGGGCTTACAGTAATACGATTTTAACAAAAATTTAGTAAATTAAAAATTATTATGGAACATCCACCAAATTCATAACAATAACAAAAGATTTCAACTAAACAACCACGTCGTCTTATTAAAAACTAACAAATTAAGTGGCGCTAATTGGTCACACCAAGGGAATTTAAAACGTTTTTCACCTAGTCCTTCCAGTGTAGTGAGGCCGCTCTCTTTCTCTGCTACGAATAGCTTCGGCTTACCACACGGTCTCGTCTGAAGCTGTCCTGGTCGTTGCGAGAACCATAACCATATACCTTCTCGCTGAGGAAAGAAAAGCAATATATGACAACGGATCGTAAGCGAGTAGAGCTGCTGTTGTTATGCAGGCGCGAGAAGAATCGATTCGACGCTGGCAAGAACAGTGGAGCAACAGCATCGTAGGAAAGTGGACTAGGGAACTAATTCCTGAACTGAATGCATGGTTGAAGCAACCATACGAAGAGGTAGACTTTTACCAGACTCAATTTCTAACCGAACATGGTTACTTCCACAAATACCTGCACAGAACGGGCAAGGTTGATAACCCGAGTTGCCTGTACTGTGGGAATATAGACGATGTACGCCACACCTTCTTCAAATGCGGGCACTTTTCCTATTAGCGAGAGTAGAAGAGGTACTTGGCGACCTATTCCGGTCTAGCACATATGTGAGGCATATAATTATCAGTAAACAAACGACGGATGCCTAGCCCATTAGCGTGAGAGTAGCCATAGAGCCTCACGTAGCGCGTACACGCACCTGAAGTAATGCTAAACGCGGTCCCAGGTACGGGAATTTGCGCGGGCCGTGGGAGGTTAGGTTTTAGTGGGTAGCCCTTCATGAAAGAAGAGAGTCCTACACTCGGAGAGTCTCGCAGTGAGACTTAAATATCCCGGTCAGTGCATAAAGTATGTCCTCCTTCCACGAAACACAAAAAAAAACTTTGAACGCTTTTGTAGAATATTGTTTCGGTTAATTTCTGCAGCTAGTATTATCAGCATCAAATTAAAGAGCTCACCCTGTCTGAAACCTCGTTTAGTTTCGAAAGGCTCGAAGAGGTCCTGTCCAATTCTGGGTCATCTGATGGTGTTGCTCAACGTCATTTTGCACAGCCGTATAAGTTTCGCGGGAAACCAAAAGCGAACCAATTACACCCAAACATTTCCATACCATCGGCAAAGACGGGTACCGGAGTGTATATATACATTTTTATACTCAGCTGAGCAGAGCTCACAGAGTATATTAATTTTATTCGCATAATGGTACCCCGTAACGGCATAAACTAATCGAGATATATATAAACATGTACATATCAAAATGATCTGGGCGAAAAAATAAATTCATTTAGCCATGTCCGTCCGCCCGTCGGTCCGTCCGTCTGTCCGTAAACACGAAGGTTTGAGTAAATTTTGGGGTAATTTAGTGAAATTTGGTATGTAAGTTCCTGGCACTCATCTCAGATCTATATTTAAATGAACGAAATCGGACTATAACCACACCCACTTTTTCGATATCGAAAATTTCGAAAAACCGAAAAAGTGCGATAATTCATTACCAAAGACTGATAAAGTGATGAAACTTGGTAGTTTTGCAAGCTGTAATTTGTGAGCTGAGTATGTAATGTTCGATTACACTCGAACTTAGCCTTCCTTACTTGTTTTTTTTATTGTTTGGTAAAAAATGTTAAATACATACAAACATACCAGCGTAGCTGATTCTATAAACGTGTCAAAAATATATTTTAAACTGAAAACAAAAAACTTTCAAAAATGTTAACTTTAATTTCAGTAAATCTAACCTCAATTTTTCTTCAGTTATTTCAAATTCAATTAAAATTTAACTGTATAATAAAAACAGTTAATCATTGACACAAATCAAAATGCCTCGCTGTATCAGCAAAAGCAAAGATCACAATCGCAACATTTGCTGCACAGCGACATACATTCATACATAAATATAAGGTGTTAATTTGTCATTTTGGTGTTATTTCGACATTCGTGTCACACAGAAGACATCAGTCACACAAATCAGTATCTAAGTATGTACTACGGTACACCAATGTTGTGAAGGAAAAAAAAGCACAACAAAAGCGAAAAGCTTTTAACTCCCTACTGGAGCACATCACCAAAAAAATAAATAGAAACCATCAACCGAAACAGAAGCAACAACTTGATCACTTAAATGGCATTTTTAACTCGAACAAATTCGGTGCTACTGTAAGGCCGCGACAAGCAAAAGACAAGTGAACGTTTGTTGCATATCAATGAGATGTCGCTGTGGCAGATGAGGCCATCCATTCATCCATGGGAACGTGTGCATGAGTTCAAGACATAAATATGTAGCTATGTAAAGGTTAATGCTATGGATTTTTATGTGCGTACAAATTGGTAAAATTAAATCACCAAAAATCATTAGCACCAATATTGCTGCCTTAGAACAGCAAGACTGAAGCCCATAACATCAACAAATTGATTGGATCTTATCAGTGCGGCCTCAGACCTAGTTTAATCTACTATCGACCAGATCTTCACGGTGCGTCAGATACTGGAGAAGACTCAAGATAAGAGAACCAACACTCACCATCTTTTTGTCGAACTCAGAGCAGCCTTGGCAGCGCAAAAAGGAGCTGCATGTATGCTGCTATGTCTGAATTTAAGTTCCTTACAAAGTTAATAAGGCTCTGCCAAATTACGTTGAGCTACATCACTAGCTCCGTAGGATTTGTAAGTACTCTCCAAGCCATTCGAAACCAAACGAGGCCTCAGACAAGGCGACTCCGACATTCGTGCAATTTCTTTAACTTAATACTGGATACGGTAATTCATGCAGCAGAACTAAAACGTGATGGTGCAATTTATTGAAAGAGCGTACAATTTCTGGCGTATGCTGATGCTAATGATGGCTTGCAGAGGAGAGGGAGACCTTCAGTGAGCTGAGAGAGGCAATTGAAGGAGGACTTGACTTCCCTTGATGAGCATTGGGTATACAATTCCCAACATGTACCCCCCATTTGGGTGGATTGCGTTGAATTTTGCACTTTTATTAAAGTCTCACCGGATTACAGGCTGCAGCTGGAAATTTTGGCTGGTTTCCTGAAATTCTATCAGCGAAAATAATGCCAGACGAGACCGAATTGGCGAACCAGTGAAACTTGTTTTCTTCTCTTCGGACATCAGCAGCAGGAATGGAGCAAACAAATGCTCGGTTTGTTTTTGAAGATATCCTAATTAGAATTTTTATTGCTAATGAAGTTTGGGTCTCGTAAGTAACAAAAATATGGTCGATTTAGTGAAGATATCCTACCAGGTGGTGGCAAAGCGAATTAAACCAATCCGCCGTGCCGAGGAATGTAAAGTCAAAAGAAAATTTTAATTGATTTCGATTAACTGACATATTAACGTACATAGGCGCTGTATGGAAAATTATCAAGAAAAAGCAATCAGCTGTTGGGATAACAACACCTAGTACTAAATTCGCCTTGGTCTCATGCAAGTACTAGCCTTGAGTTTGGCAGTGAATGCAATTTATAAATAATACGCTGACAATAGAAATACCTGGCGAACTTTGACGATTTTCAACGACCCTGATTTGGTCTTCACTACACTGAACGTTGTATCATCTATTTGCTCAGCAAAAAGCCTCTGTCATAGGCTGGACAATTAGAATGCCGAAAGTCATGATGGGCGTTAAAAGCGTCTAAGATTATAAGATTTTCCCCCGTGAGTAAATGCTTGATATTGGTGTGAGATCTCTTCGGCTAACATATAACAAAACGCCTGTACATGTTTATAATTTTGAGTTCGACATCGACGGTATAGGTAGTTATTACTTGAACTTCGTAGGTTTAAGCCCTACTGCCGACCCACATGACGAAAGCTGGAATCAATCAATCTTGTTCGAACTACAAACATTGCAGCTGTGAAAAGCAATCGTAAAAGCAGTGACACATTTTGGCATGTGCAACGTTGGGAGTTTTGTATGTCTCTCTGGGTAGTGTTAAAATTTTAGCCACTGAAGTTTTCACTATCACATAGACATAGTGAAGGGCGAAGATGAGCAGAGACTCGGACCACCGGAAGCCGTTTGGCATGGACATCAAGAAACCACAAATGTATGCGGGAGCGAATATTGTTGGAGGTTATAGCCCAGAATACTCCGTTCGTTGCAATTATGCACGAAATAGGGATACGAAACAATTTAAACGGGGTTAAGGGGATTACATATGTATTTGTGGATTCAATTTTACGGAATTTCGAAAGTCGAAACTTTTTATACGCCTTTTCAAGATCATTAAAATTGTTTGAGAATGAAACCAGTTGTATAAGGAATGTTTTGTTTACACATTTTCGCAGTGGTATCGATCTCGTTCCAACTCTAAAATAATTAGCAGCTCGCTTGAGATCTTCATCACTTAACTAAGTGTTAAATGCTTTCAGAGATAGTCCTAATATGTGACTTAGTAAGGATGGGTCGAAGGTTGTTTTTAACACAAAAAGAACAATTCAGGAACTCAGTAGCCTGGACAAAGCAAAAAAAGAAACACGCCGAAAGCCAACTCGTGTTTTTCAATGACTTACTGTGCAAACAAATATAGTTTTATTCCGATTCTTTATTGTACACTGAAAGAAATGGTGCTAGTAAAATCAACAAATCGGTTCTGTTGTTCTTGACTTAACGGAGATTCGGTGAAATTGATCGAATTATGGTTAATTCGACCGAGTTCTTTGTCAAGCGAACAAATTAGTTTAGTCATTTCAACAGAAGAGAAATTGTCGCTCTTAAGTTAACAAAATTCTGTAAAATTGACAGATTCCTAATCAATCTAACTGATTTTTTTGTTAACACAACTGATCTCACTGGTCATTTCAACAGCGATCAACAGTCAATACATGAGCAAATTTCAAAGAGAATTTTACGCTCACTGCGCTCTCTACTTTGTACTTATGATGCTGTGTACTATATGTATGCACATATTTACGTATGTATATGGCGGCCGCCGTGGTGTGATGGTAGCTTGCTCCGCTACCACACCGAAGACCTGGGTTCACACCCCGGGCAAAGCAACATAAAAATTTTAGAAATAAGGTTTTTAAATTAGAAGAAAATTTTCTAAAGCGGGGTCGCCCCCCGGCACTGTTCGGCAAGCACTCCGAGTGTATTTCTGCCATGAAAAGATCTCAGTGAAAACTCATCTGCCTTGCACGCAACATAGGCACTTTCGTACAAAGCTGTCGCAACAACTTTTTTTGTTCATTTGACTACTAAAACGGTCAATTACGAATCAACGATTTGTGCGCAGTTGATTCAACATCTTGTTGCGATGGATAAGAAATTGACAGAAATTTCGGTTGAATTGACCCGTATTTCGGTTCATTTTACCAGTCTTTTCTTTCAGTGCACTGTCAATTTCTTTCCAAAAACTTCGATTTTTCCAACACTGTACGCGGCATATTTCAGCAGGATTTTACATTAAGGAATTGCGGCCGCCGTGTGTGATGGTAGCGTGTTCCTCCTACCACACCGAAAATCCTGGGTTCACGCCCGGGCAAAGTAACATGAAAATTTTAGAAACAAAGTTTTTCAATTAGAAGAAAATTTTTCTAAGCGGGGTCGCCCTTCGGCAGTGTTTGGCAAGCGCTCTGAATGCTATGCCATGAAAATCTCTCAGTGAAAACTCATCTGTCTGGCAGATGTCGTTCGGAACCGGCATAAAACAAGTAGGTCCCGTCCCGCCAATTTGTAGGAAAAATTAAATGAGCACGACGCAAATTTGAAGAAAAGCTCGGCCTAAGATCTCTTCGTAGATTATCGCGCCTTACATTTATTTATTTATATTAATCATTATAAACTTGAATATTATAAGAGCCTTGAACTCCTCTTCCGGAAGTGCATACAGTAAATACCTTGAACAGTATGCAATTTATATTTGATATGGCAAACACATCAGAAGAGTTAAAGGGCATTTTTAATAACTCACAATTTGCATGCATTATTTATTTCCTTGTGATTTACAAAATGAAACTGATAAGTTCAGGAGATCAGCTCTTAAATGCATCAATCTACTTCCGGTGCCACCCTAGAACAAAGCAACAAGCAGCGGTACCTGCCAGCCAGCATCTGTGTGAAAACCCTAAAAGATATGATGTGCAGCGGATGATATTCAATTCCCCACTGCCAAAAAAATCTATGAATTTTAGACAAAACAAATGCTAGATAAATGAACTTCTCTCATTCTCACAAATGAGTTTTTTGAAAATGCGAAAAACATTAAATGAATGGGAATTGCAGAGCTAGCATACTTCCGGTTCACTGCGAGCGCTTTGTAATGAAAGAAAAAAAAACACACACGCGGAAGTAATGCAAAGTGGAAGAATAACAAACGAAGATTTTTATGAAAACAGGAAGCATTTTGAAAATCCTAAATAGCAATACCATTCTTATTTAAATGCATTTAAGGATCTGCAAACAATTGTATTATTCGTATTTCGCTGCTCCTGTGTATGGGTGTGTTAGAGTGTGTTGTTACACCCTGCATAAAATGCGGTTAGTCTAAGTTGAGTTCGGGATCAGTCGCAAAGGACTATGTCACTATTGCCAGTTTTGATCTCGTTGTATGCGATGAATTGTTCCTTTTTGTTTGAGCATGCGCTATGAAGAGATTATTTGCACTCATTTATACCCAATGGGAACGATAGGAACAATCCGCTTTGTACCCATATGGGAACGAATAAAGACTAATTTTTTTACCATCAAAAATAGTTAGTTTTCGTATGGTACGAGGTTATGTACTTTTTAAACACAATATTAAAACTTGCAAGAAATTGTTAGATACATCTTTGTATTATTAAGCCGACAACTCATTCCAAGAGATATGGGTCGACATTAATGGAACATATGGTCCAAGTCATTTAGGTTCGATATAGGGCTCCGAATTTTTCTTAAATAATTCGATTCAATCATCTACACTTGACCAAAAAATCGTTCTAAAACGAACGAAAGAAGTTCAAAATTAAGAACATTCCTTGACAAAAGTCTGTTAAGTACGTTTCTTCTTAACGCGTGACAGATGGGCTTGTTTTAAGCACAGTTTTTCCAAGCACACCGTTCGTATTTTATGACCAGTTTGATATTGATGTGTGAACCTTGTGTGCTCATTTCAAGCAATACTTGGGTTGATTTAAGATTTTTCGTTCTCACGCTTCGAGAACGATTTGTGGTCGATTTAACAGTTTTCGGTCTCAATTCAAGAACGGTTTGTGTTTGATCAATGGTGGGAGAGGGAAGGTAATTTTTTTAGTACCCATTTTTTTTGTTGCATTAATAAACATTTTTTTGTAATTAATAACAAAAATACTATTAGTAAAATCTAAAAGACTGAGAAAAAACGCATAATAAGCATTTTTTTCATATATTTCTCTTATTGGGAAATTCTTCTTATTTGATGATGCAATCTGAATATATACTTAAAACAGTTCATAACAAGTTTGGGAATTACCTGTGCATATGTAATGGAATTGAACGAAAAATAAGAGTTGAAAAAATAGAAGATAAAAAAATTGTTTTAAAAAACTTTAGAGTTTGACGGCAATCGAACTCGCGCCACACGATCGCTACCACAACATTAAAGCCGCTGGGCCACTACAACTGCTTGATAGCTTGTGCCAAATGTCGTGTTTAACACTGTAGTGCACACGCATTGTACCGTTTCTTTTTTCTTGAACTTAATTTAAGGACACGAGCCGGATCCGTGCGCATCTTGCGCAACAAATATAACAGTCTCTTATCAAATATCAACAGAAATCAGCTGTTCTATTAATCAAACATCTATGAACTCACATGCGCTTGCGTTAACATATGCAATTGCCGGTAATGCAGTGTTAGTTCTAATCAAATATTCACAATAGTGCCATAGTACAAATAGATTTCTTTGTGTGCTCACAATCGTTTATTTTTAACAAATTATTTTTATAAAATACAGCTATACAAAAGCACTACGATACGACTAATAATGGCCAAAGCTTGCTAATAGCACGAATCCCCATCTTTACAACTAAAACTTTATGTATAGATTTGGATTCCAAATAAGAGCGAAAAAGGGACCTGTACATAAAAACAGCAATTAGAAATAATATATAAGATTGTACTTATTTTAAGAACATTGTTCTCTTTATGAGAACATTTGTTCATATTTTCAGACCAGCCGTTCTCTTTTCAAGAAAATGGTGTCAGTTCAAGAACGAGGTTTGTTGTTTTAAGAACAGGTCGTTCGTTTTTCAAGACCAAAAAAGTAAGAACATGAAAGTGTGTATAATCTTTTTTGTGAATTACGCGGCGGTTGCCCTTATTGCCATTAAATATATGAAAACATTTATTTGAAGCAATTTTTAATTTATATTGTGGGATTGAAATCCCACTCCCGGGAGAAAAGGCTTTGAAAAGATTTACAAGGTATAATTCAAACAGCTGTCACCTTGTCCGTTCTGATGTCAAGTTGTTTAAATTTTTCCCAAATTATTAAATAAGCTTAAATCTTTTTTATTTAACTAACTTCGTTGCCGCTTTTGTTTCCTAAAATGGGCTAGACAGACTTCAACCAGACTAATCCCAATTGTACCCAAAAGTGAGTACAGGGTATTCATTTTGCCCCATAGAGACAATATGGATCAATCGGAAACCGCTCTCTTTAGTGATGAATCGCACTATTTTTTGCAGGGTATTGTTCAGGATGCTGGTGCGTAGGTACATACCTGTTACTGTGACAGCTGCGCAGAGTTTACGAGATTTCATGAAGTAAGGAAGAGACATCTACAAACATATACATACATATATGTATGTATACATATTTGAAGCAAAATTGGAGCAACAAAATAAAATATAAGAAAAAAATTAGCAAATGGATGTGCATGTTTTACGTTTTTTAGTGCCCATAATTGGAAGTTAACTAAATATGACCCAAAGCCGACCAGGCGTTATTTGAATGTTAATGTAGGTTAGGTACTGGCAAATATGTAAAAGGTCAGTATTATAAGCGAACTTTTAGTGCCTACGATGCCCTCTCGTTCGTTCCATTATATGGGTCATCTGCAACCTACATATTTGGCACCAATTTCACTGGTGGCGCATGAGATAACAAAATTTATTACAATTTTGTATATTTCCTCCATCTGAGGTGCCAGTCCATTTCCAAAAAGGGAAAATAGACAAATCTAACTTGGACGACGATATTGCCTGCGCATATCATAGCTTCTCTAGCCTGATTGTCAACCTCTACTACCTGTAGCGAATTTTGTTTATTCCGCAGGTAAGGCTCTGGTAGCCCAAGTTCCTAGAGGAAGGCGTGGGTTGGATGACCGTAAAGGTTTTCTTAACTTCGATGTGGATATTGTAATAGGTTAAGCTCTCATTGAAACAGAATCATCCCCGACATACCTGATGCACGTCCCGCTCATACTGTGTCCCAACATGACACCAACCAACTTTTCAATTGCAATGTGGAAACAACGCCTCTAACACCCGTTAGAGAATATTGATAACAGTTAAAGCATGGTCGTACCAATTGGATGGGGTGAAGCACTGCTATAACAACAAAAACAATCTTGGAGGGACTAGTACCTTATTTGTGCTATTTTCCAGAACGTGCCGGGATAATATCGGGCAAAGATCTATCAACACACGTAAAACTCCTCAATAACTTCGAGAAGTCCACTTATCGCTGCAGAAGAATGAAGAAGAAGAAAACGGGGTTGTCAATTAAAATCGATGAAAGAACAGTTAGATAGATAGATAGATGTGTTGTGAGGTTAAGCACTACGACCTATTGGTCTATTATGCCCTCATTGTCTTCAGAGCACTACGTCCAAACCGAGTTCTCTGTGAAAATCCAGAAAGGTACTCGGCTTCAAAGAGTGTATGAGACCACTTTCTAATTTTAGCGATCCCAGGAACCTAAATATTCTTCTCGTGACCGGATCGCGCTCCAGCAGGATGTGTTCTGCACAGTATCATCTTCGCATCACAGAACCGACAGAGGCTACTAGACCATATACCTAGTTTGCGCATGTGGCTCTTTAGCCTGCAGTGACCTGTGAGTATGCCTGTTGAAATTCTAAGGCTACTTTTTTGGAGGTTAGTTGTGGCTTTATTTATTTAGTTTTTTTCTATTAGTGCCTTTGCCTCCCATTGTCCTGCACTTTCGCGCCAGCGTTGTTCTATGAGGCATGCCTGTTTTTACCTGAGCTCTTCCTATATAGTGTGTGTGTCGCTATCTGCATGATGGGCTCAGATCCTATTAGCTTTTCGGCCGCTGCCAACCTGGCAAGCTCGACCGCTTCCTCCTTACCGTCGATTCCTCTGTGCCCAGGTACCCAAGTTAAACGAATGGTATTATTGGCCCCTAGGCTGTTTAACCTCTGCACGCACTCAAAGAAGATAATGGCTTGAGCGCAGCCGGACTATCGCTGAGTAGATTTATCTCTGCATGCAGGCTTATGGCTATAACTTCGGCTTGGAAGATGCTCAGAAATTTTCCGACTGGCAGGGATATTTTGGTTCTGGGGCCGAAGATCCCCGCTCCGATGCCCTTCGATGGCTTCGAGCCATCGGTGTACCATATACCAAACAACAGCTAGCCTTGCACTTATTCTATTAGTACAGTACTAGTACCTGAAAGCGCTACAACACCAGCAAAAAAAAACGGGATAAATTACTATTACGATGAGAAATGCCCCACCGTTTCGGAAATGAGGGACGCTGCCTATAAAGAGTTGATATGTGTGACCGAAAATCGCTGTGATAAGGAAAGCAAAGTAACTCGAAGACGAAAAAGAGACTACTAGTTTCAAGGCACACAAATCGTATGTGAAACTTAGAGTAAAACTAACATGAGCTGCTGGTTGATCGCTTTCATTATCAACATTTATTGGCACCGCCTAGGAGATTTGGACATGATACCTACAGAACATGATTGTTGTTGGTCGACAGAGAACTTAGGTTAGGTTGAACTGGCCGGACCTTGAGGACCTCACATAAACTTAATGAGTCCATAGTGTTACCAGAAGTTTGTTTTATGGCCAAACTGAAAAACCAGAAGTTTTCTAGGATTTGCTGCTTCTAGATCTGACAGCTGTATCACTCCTAATAGCTGGAGTCTTAGACTGGCAAGCGCAGGGCACGAGCACAAAATGCGCTCAATCGTTTCCTCCTCCAAGCTGCACTTGCTATATCTCCTATCATTGACCAAGCTTAATTTAAAGGCCTGTGACGCCAGAAGGCAATGTTAAGTCACAATACCTTTTGTGAATATACAGTCCCCTCTTTTTAAAGATAGGAGTAACTTTGTTAGTCTAAAGTTGTAAGACCTACACATGATATTCGACATTTTAGCCGTGCGTTCGGGTGCACGCTTTTCCCGCTTGGCCAATCAATTGCCCCTCTCCCCTTCTCTTAATCTCGCTAAACCAGATTGGGACGTCCACGGAGCAAGCTTCGAGGGATGCGCCCTTTTTAGCTAGTTCATCCACTCTTTCATTGCCATCTATTCCAATATGCTCTGGAACCCAATAAAGATACATGCTTCTCCCTGTCCCAATTTTTACAGGGATTGCTTACACTCTTACACACTTCTAGATGCTGTGCTGTCAATATAAATAATCACGTGGCTGAAGTTTAAGCTATTTTCTTCCAGTGTTTCTACTGCTTTGGTTACGGCTACTACTTCCGCCTGAAAAACACTATAGTGATGTGACAGCTTATAGGGTCTGTTTATCTTCGAATCAGCGCAGTATACCGCAGGCCCTACTACTTCGATTCCTTGGGACCATCCATGTACACTTGTATCGCTTTGTCCGCTATTTGGGCACCCTTTTCGCCAACCATCCACTTCTGTTGTGGCTCTAGAAGTCACTACGAAGCGTATACACGGAATTAGGTAGTCTGTACGCCCTGTAATTGATAAAACTATACTTCTATGGCCGAATGGTCTGCGCCCAAACTGCCCCGAGGCACTGAGCCTCATTACGGTTATGAACGCTATGTTCTTTGCCAGCAAGTCTACAGGTGAAATGTGCAGAATGGCATACAGTGCAGCCGTCGGGGTTGTTTTCATGGTTCCCGTAATGCTAAGCCTTGATGGCGTTAGAAAGAATGATAGTACTATTCAATTATGGTTTAAAAAACAATTATGAAATCGGTAAGAAATCCCATACGGGTAGAAAGAGGACTTGTCCGACAGTACACGCAGGAGTATAACGAGGAGAAGCCCGACACTACCTGCTTATGCTTAAACAGGTACAAGTGGTCTCTCCATACGACATGCTAAAACAAAATGAACCAATCCAATCCATATAATGAGATAAAACCGGGCTATATTCGCATACTCCTTTGCGACTCATGCCGAACGCGACTGATACCAACGTGATAAGTGTCTGTTATATACCTTATAAATAATAACAGCAATGTTTGTATGTTTAGTAAATACATACATATTACACTACTCTGCTAATAGACGAAGGAAATAATAAGTCATGCACGTGACGAGCAACAAAAACAAATAGACAGAAAGTAAAATTTAAATCAGTAGCCAACAAACCGACTTTTGATAAAATAGTAAGATTCATGTGGACCACTGAAGATGTAACGTTTGATATGTAGTTAAGCGCGATTTACCTCCGAAGAGATTAAGCCGAGCTTCTCTTCCAATTTGTGTCGTGCTCCTTTTTAATTTTTCCAAAAAATTGCCGGGATGCGACCTACATGACTTGCTATCTCTAAACGGCATCTGCAGGACAGATGAACTTTCACTGAGAAGCTTTTCATGGCAAAAATATATTCGGCGTGTTTTCCAAATCACTGCCGAGGGGCGACCCCGCTTACAAAAACTTTCTTCTTTATCTTTTAGAATTTATTGGGCCGAACTATTAGAGCAATTCGTTCGTAAACGGAAATCGAAATGACGCGGTTGATTTACGGCAGTACGGCCCGAGAGAATGTATATCATTTTAACCTTGGTTGATGAAAAGGTTTTGCGAAGAAATTCCTAGATATATCCTACTTAGGCTACACCTCTGGAGAGAAGCTCCACAAAGAGGTAACTCAACAGGAACGAAATGGCGATTGACGTATATGATCTATGCGCCCAACTGGACTTACGTTTTAATCAGGACCGGATTAAGGATATGGGGTCCCAGGGTCAGTTATAAGTGAAGGGCTGAGGCTAAAACACCCGCTTGCGATATCTCAAATTCGTGCGAAAAACAGTTTCTCACAGTAATTGGCTTTTGGCAAGCTTCTCTAATGTCAAAATAATCTAGGGCTTGACATTCAATAAAACCTCTGAAATTCAATACTGCCATTGCAGCGACTTAATTGAACGTCGAGTAGCTCGAGAACTTCACCAGTATTTCGAGATTGGAGAATTCAGCTAGAAGCCGAGTTCTCGCTTTTTTGAGTCTCGAAATTCTCGTTTGTGTTCGGAAAGGAATGTTATCGTTGTTAAATATTCGCCCGATATTGACGTATGGCCGGAAAAACTCAACCCGTTGTCTGTGTTGCGATGACAGAGTCAAGCAGATCGTGGAACCTATGCTCAAAACCCAAATGCTGCTTATATAAATATGATTCGAGCTAATCACAAGCTTGTTTGAGAGCTCCAAGGCCACCCAGCCTACTATAACCGAGCTCAGAGCATTTTTTGCCATAAACGCGGTGAATTCCACTCTGAAGACATTGCTGTGATCGGGCAGCTTGAACTCGCAATTTACATACATACATCGTACGACACAAAAAAAACCGGTCATAAAGGTTCTGCTTCAACATAAGACCAGTCACCTCGCTCGTAGAACGTATATGTAGGGGCAAGATATGCATTCTTGTTAGAGCCCAGCTGATTTTAACTAGCACTTAACGCTCCATGGGAACCAACATTTTGAAAATACTGTTGCTGTTGTTGTTGTAGTGAAAAGGACACTCCCCGAAGGCCGTGGCTAGTGTTATATATAGTGTTATCGATGTTAATGTTCCTTTTTCGGAAACAGAATTCGCCACGGGTAGGTGAGGTCGACAATTGTGTTGGAGAAACTATATATTGCGCTGGCAATCCCTTGAAAAAGTTGCGCTACACAACCCTTTGAATCAATGATACTGTAACGAATTTTGGGAAATTGCAGGTTATTATGTACCTTCTGTTAACGTTCGAATCGCTGAACTGTCGAATAAATAACATCAATGTTCAGTATTGTAAAATGTTCTTTATATACAACTTTACTGTGGCAGTAGGACTTCACAATTACGTGTTTAAATCAAACTGATTCCTGATGCCTCAGCTTGCGCTGCTTTTATACTCTCGGTTACCTCGTTCGCCCATTTCGCTTAAGGTCTAGACGTTTCACGAATATGCCTTCTAGAACAATTGTATCTCATGCTTGGCTATGTAGCTATATACATGTATATCTGTGCTTTATGTAAGGGCATATGATTTGTTGTCATCTATTTGTGTGAAATATTCTCCCACTGTTAGCTGCTGGTTACATTTGTGTGAAATATTCTCTTCGCTTCAAGCTGATAGTTATGTGTATGAAATATTCTTCGTTGCCTTCTATGTACCTTACTGTCATTGTATAGCATTTATTTACTAACTGGACGGCGACGCATCGAAATTGCTAAAGGCTCGAACACATAACAATAACCTATTTGACGATTCCCATACAAACACATGTAGTCAACTGCAGCATCGTGCGCTGACAGATGAGTTGACTGGATGTGTTTATATGGGGATCGTCAAATAGGTTTTTCTTATGTATTCGGGCCTTAACACTCACCACAATACAATCACACATAAATGCTTCGCTGAGCCCCTGCTGCCAGGATGAGGCTTTTTTGAAGCGAATATTTCTCGCAACTGTTGCATGGGCCGAAGCACTGTTACATTAAGAAGAGAAGAAGAAAAGGGAGTGAAAATGTTCACCGGTCAACTGGCATCCTCTCGTAGTTCTGATTTTCCACCTACCAGAAATTCATTTATCGACCTTAATGGAATATGTTTTAATTTCAACCCGAAGCTCGAACATTCTTCCGAAGAGACTCTGGCCCCCCAGAGGGCTAGGGGGTTAGAATATACCCGCGGTAGGTATGCCTACCGACTAAAATACCAAATAGATTCAAGGGATTGTGTAGCGCAACCCTTTGAGGTTGCCGTCACAATATATAGCTTCTCCAAACCCAATTGTCAACCTCACCTATCCGTGGCGAATGCTGTTCCATTAACAGCCGAGGCTCTGGCGACCCCGAACTCCTCGTGGATTAGGGTGTGGTAGGGCGGTATGGCCTAGAAGGGGCTTGGCTTGGTACCGGAACATACCGGATCTGCATCCGGCAAAGGACCATCAACATCGATAAAACTCCCCAAGGCCTTCGGGGAGTGTTCTTATCGCTACAACAACAACAACAATAACGAGACTCTGGTTTTTTGCTTATATACCCGTGCCTCAATGTATGCTCCCAATTGCAATGTAGATGACTATGTCTTCCTAAGTAGATCACTAAACAAACATTTGCATGTGCCTATTAATTACGCAGAGAGTAGATGAGTGGGCTACTCTGCTGCTGCTACTGCTTGACCAGCCACATTGTGGCGTTACATGAAAACATCATCATCTCGGCTGCCCACTTGCTTTAGAAAGTCCGCAAAATTAAGCTGGAGACATTGGTGCTTTATCGGTAACCGTATCGGTAACCTTTTAACAGCTGATTCGAACAACCTTATGAGAATCAATGCAATTGATTATTGGTGCCGCTAAGGTCGTAACCGTATCGTAGCCAACCAACTGGGTTTTGGTTTACCGTCGTAACGATAAACAGCTGATTACGCTAGGGATACGGATACAGCGATACGACATACGGCACCAATGACTACGGCTTTACTTGTCTAGCACTTAGACCAGCGATAGGCAATGAGCCTTTTGCTCATACGGGCACGCTTTGCGCATTTAAGTGCTATGTGAGGGACGATCAAGTGCAGGTATGTGGGGCGAAGAACACAGGAAGAGAATAATATACAAACACACATAAGATTGATAAAGAGAGAGTATTTGGCCATAGTACTACAGCTCTACAAGTAGGATATGTAGCAGCACGCACATACACAGCCACGCTCACCTGATAAAATGCTTGTTCTTGTTAGTTTTTTTTTGTGGATGCTATTTGGCACTGTTGTACTTCTTAGGTCCAAGAAAAGTGTAGTAGCTGCTAATGAAAACTACGTAAAATTTTTATTGTAAAATTACAAAGAAATATCCTTATTTACTTTCAAACGAGCACTTAGGCACATCTCTCTTTAAAATTCAATATGTTTTGGACAATTTTAATTAACAAATTGTGATACTTTATTACCGGGGACGATTGCTAAAACACGACCAAAACCGTCGGGAAGGTATTAATAGACACGTTTTTGCCTTGCTTCCAATAATTCGAATAATTTTTCGCCTTTGGACTATTGATAACAGGACAAAACGCGGCTTTTCATTTCTCTTTCCACATTTTTGGACGGGTTATTGCAGTCGACCTCGGTTTCAAACTGTTTTTCGCGGAAAACTTTTGAGCGTGTAGAAAAACTTAGCACCCGTGTTTGTATTCTTAATACTGGAATAACTACGCGTCCTCGGATACCCCAATTCAATACTTTTGTATAACTTTCTGTAGGACCCATATAGGTGCACTACATTTTCATACTAAATTCGTTCAAAAAAATTTACCATCACAGCAACCCATATCTGATATTCCGATCCTTTTTTTTCCCTGCGTTGCTTCCAACAACAGTAAAGCGCCAAATACACGACACGAACATTTCCGCGAACATTCCCGTTATGTCATGTTTCTGCGACCTTTTCTGTCGTGTATGGTGGTGTTTGCCAGTTCGCGCAAATGTTCGCCAAAAATCAAAATATTTTAATTTTTGGCGAACATTTGCGCGAACTGTTCGTGCGTGTATGGCGATATAGCTCATAATCGTAGTAATTTCTGAACGGAACAGACGTGCGCGGAAAAGTAAAATGGACAATAAAAAATTTCTGAGTGAATTTATTGAAATGTATAAATCTTTGCCATCATTGTGGCAAGTAAAAAGCAAAGATTATTGTAATAGAATTAAAAAGAATAATGATTATGCGACTTTAATCGAAAAATTAAAAGAAGTAGATCCTGATGCCACAAAGGATACAGTTATAAAAAAAATAAGTAGTTTGCGGGCGCAATACCGGCGTGAATCTTCTCTTTTTTTACGCTTAATTGCCACAGCGAGCAATATTGCTGCAGCACAATTGTTGTCCGTATTCATCGCTGTCTGAAAGAGAACTAATGTTCGGCGAAAAGTTCGTATGGTGTATGGCCAAAGCTGCGAACAAGATTGCGGAATGTTCGCGGAAATGTTCGTGTCGTGTATTTGGGGCTTAACCCCGGTAATTTTGAGACTTCGTTCAGTGTCAAGCGCATGTTCCACGCAGGTTCCACTGAGTTCCACAATAGTTTGACACTGACCGAAGTGTCAAACGGCAGTGTGTTAGAAAGAGAAAGGAATTGTTTTCTTCTCATACATACCATACTTGTAACCTGTACCATGGCGGAGCGATACAAGGTGGCAGCATGGTGACATACCTACAAAGATAAATAAGAATTCCATGTACTTTGTTTTTGTAAATTCGATGGACAAATGTCAAAATCGTACTGCGCCGGAATTTGATGTATCAAATCAAATAAAAAAAGTTTATAATCAGCTGTTCCATGCTGCCACCTTGTATCGTTCCGCCATGACCTGTATTATATATTTGGCTATGTGGAAAATGGAGCTGCCACCTGTCTTATTATGTTCAAATTATTAAGCGTTTTAGGATAAACTAGCCTTTTCCGGCGGCTACGCTAGCACTAAAGGCCACAAATATGTAATATCTCTTTTGTGATTCACAGCTCGAACTGAATTTTCAGTTGTAATTTTAAAAGTTCCTTTATGATTCAAATCATAAATAAAGCAAGTTTTAAAATTAGAAAAATGGTCGCCGTAAATTAAACACACATGCTCCAATAGCTTTTGCAGTATGGATTTAACGATGTAGTCATGTGAGCTGAAGAAGTTTGAAAATTCCTCCATAATTTGAAACTTATAAATGAAAGCAGTTAGGTTTATAATAAAACTGGTAAAATTAGTCGTTGTTTATGCGATTGGTACCTTTTTTTATTTGTAAACTGATACATTTCTTTCTAGGCTCACGGCAACACTGCCAACAAGTCTCAAAAGGGTTTCGTTTTCACACGGTTGTATAGGAAACGTGCATTAGTACGTTTTGCTACTACTACTTCCTCTAATGCTACTACTTAAAAAAATCTTTTTTAAATACTTTTGTGTATATATTGCAAAATGAATCTGCTTGCATATAATTAAATGTATGCGAAGGCGAAATTAATGTCAATAATGCACTGCTTAACATAAAGTCGACATCAGCCTAGGGTTATTCCGTTTTTCGTATTTGTTGCCAAAAAATTTATGGTTTTGTTTTCGTACTATTGCAACACAGTTTGGGAATTGGTTTTCGAGGTTGAGAGAGAATATTTTCATTTCAGTTTTTTAGTATTTCCGCAACTTTCTTGCCAAAGATGACTTGATACGAAACTCTCTCATTTTTGCGCTCTCACGAGGGATTTATCTCAAATTTGAGCTGGCAACAATCACAGATAAACCCCTCGCGCCAGCTGAAGCGGGTGCCAAAACAAAAAATGTGCCAGCTAAAATGAAAAATGGGCCAAAAATTTCGGTAAACCTTATTTTAACCTACAACTGTAGAAATGCGTTCAAAAATTATGGGGAAAAGGATAAAAATAATTGTTTTAGTTTAAAAATTATTAGTTCGAAAGCGGAGGGTAAATATTATTTCCTATTCAAAAGTTATCACTAAAAACAGGTTTTGTAAATATGAAGTCCGATGCAACCAGTCCATTTGATCACAGAACCTGGAACGTCAGACATGTAGGATAAGCCCTATCCATTGAATGATGTTAGCTATTATATCGTAAGCCCGATTTACTGAAATTTCAAAAGAATATATGGTTTTCCCTGTGAGTTAAATGCGTTACAATATTTGACTAATTAATTTAATCAAAATGTAAATTTTACTTAGATTTGTTTATATTTGACTCTAAATAGTCGTATTATTGTAAAATAAGTTTAAAGAAATGAATATTTTACGACTATCATTTTATTAAATGATTGAAAATATAATCGCCGAAATGTATGTCAAAAATTCCCATATTCAAATCTATTAATTTTTGTTTGGAGTGGCATCATTGACAAATGTTATAAAAAATGTGCATTTTGACAGCGCTATCTTGAAACAAAGAGTTGCAAATCCATTCATCTATGCTTCTTGCGATGAATATCGTTTGAGATGAAGTGTACGATATTTCCATTGTATTTTTTTACTCCCCTAGCACACCAAACACACAAACGGCTCACCTAGCACTCGCTGGTACTTAAACTGATTTAGGAGCCGAAAATAGGCTCATCTCTGACTTAGACGATCTGCTTTCCAATTACTGCATACATATACTAGAAGTATCATAGCATCGTTATGTGTATAATTTGTATGTGAGAAATGTTGCGCATGCGTAATTGTTGTTCGATACGTAGTTACTCGTAATAAAGCTACAAAAACACGAGGATGTTGAGTTGTGTTTATTGTGCTTGATTATTGTGCGGCTGTTAACTGCCATATGAGGTGTTAACAAATCCATTAAACCTATTTTACTTGCACCTGCTCTAAACGAGCTAAAAATCCTGCCTGACGTTCTAGCTTAGCCTGCGTTAAACTGCACTGGTTTTCATTTGGTAGCCTCTTGTTGTTTTTTTGTTGTTATATTATGCTTAAATGTAGACTTCGAATGACTATATTTGCATTTTGATTAGCACTTTGTGCGCTCATAAACTAATAACAAAGACTGATCGAAGAATAAAGATGTTGCAGGCGCGAACTTCGGTGGAAAACAGCGGAGCGTCACAAAATTCTAGTAGGTCACTTGCACCACACCAAAAACTTTAACACAATTTTTAACATAATTTAAGCACAAAAATACATTGATTGCAGTTTTAGAGTGTGAAAATGTAAATTCTGAACACATAGCTGAATTAAAAGTGTACAAATAATTGTTAAATAACAAATACAGACAGTGGTAGTTTAACAAATTCTGCTGGTGTAAGTGGTGAATGTGACCTACTAGAGGTTTTGTGAAGCTTGCTTCGCACTATTTTTCGTCCCTGCAACATCTTTATTCTTCGATCAGTATTTGCTAATAATGTGGGCTGTTTGAATTCTGATTCCAGTAGTCTGCTTCTTGCCGAGCTCACAGCACACACACACACACACCACAATACATATATACATACATAAGTATCCCAATCAACATTTTTGTTGGAAATTGGTTTGAGGTCAAATGGAAATCCAGCTCGTTTTCCAAATTCCAATGTTTAATATCCATTGTACGTCCATTGGAGAACCAACCCATTCTCAAACAAAACGGCAAATTTTTTATACGTAAATAATCTTAGTTCTCCACTTGAGAAATTCTTGGATATAAATTTGAACTCCAACATCAATCTCCAATTGGATTCAAATGAAAAAGCAAACTTCAAGAATTAAATTTCCCATCCCAATTGAATAAAAATAACGGCGTTGTATATAAATTTGGTTTCAGTTTAATAGAATAAACATAAATTAAAATAAATAGTAATTAAGTTTGCATATTTAAAAATAAATTAAAAGTATTTAGAAATTTTAAGTAATTGTAATTTATTAATTAGATTCTTACAAAATTTTAAAAATTCTTTGCACCAAAGCTGAGATATTTTTTTTCAAATTTCAATGCACTTTTCAAGTGTCAAATATACTGTTTACAAACTTCGTCAAAGAACATAACTTAAAATAGCCATAACTTTACGAAAAGAGTAATTAAGATCGTAATATCTTGAATTGAAGGGTAAGAGTAGTATTAAATGATATGATTGGAGAAAGAAATCACCCAAAAAATTGTGTACCCCCTAAAAGACCTCAAAAGAAGGAAAAAACACCGTTTTTCGCGTACATAACTTCAACTATCTCAGAATTTCTCCGGTTGACCTCCACTTTTTTTACATTTTTCTATGTTTCTTGGTGCTTTGAGCACGAAAAAAAAATCCCAGCTTTGGTGCAGAATTTTTAAAATTTTGGTAGAATCGAATTAATGAATTACAATTAGTTCAAATTTGTTTAGAATCATTCAATTAATGCAATAAATCAATATCTTATTTTTATTTAACTTCAGTAGCATTCTCTTTCTTGCTGTATTGAATTTTTTCCACCAGGCGATTGTTGGCTTGATGAAAGGACATATTGGCCCTTTCAAAGTCCTTATCGGAAGGGTTGGCAAATTTTTGATTGTAAGCCTCTGAAATAAAAAGATTTCAATTATAAATTAAAATAATAATGGGCATGTAATAGTTACCCTTCAGGGCCCGTTGTACTGAGCACTCTAATAGCTTTCTTGTTGGGCGTACCCTTCCAAATGAAGTGCCTGGCAGCTTCATCGCTCAACACTTTTCACCACACCATTTTTATGAAGCGTATTGAATTGCCATAAACTATAGTTTGGAGTTCAACAACCTAGAGAAAAAAAGAGAGTACAAAGTATACAGTAGAATAGAATATATAAATAAAATAGTTTATATATATACCCAATATATTTCAAAGGCTATTGGCAGCTGCATTTGTAATATTAAATTCTACTGCCCAACTAGCTAATTCATAAGTTAAGTTGGGCAAATCATCAGCAATCTCTTCTGAATCGCTTTCCGAGGAAGTTTCTTCACTTGAAAAGTTTTCCAAATTAGGATTGTATGAAGCAGTTGACGTGGAAAGCTCCAATGGCAAACTTTAAATTGTTGGCGAGCGCTCCGACAGCAAAGCCACCACCTGCCTTACATCACTTCTAATTTTCTTCCTTCTATGCATTTTAATAGTTGCACATATATATATATTAAATTAATTAAATACTTACAATATTAAAACTGGGTACTTCCCCGAAATATATAAATTAATTCACTTTTTCCACTACCTATCCAATCTTTTGACAGATGATTGGCCAGCGTTGCCACACACATAAATGAATAAACGCGTTACCATCTGAAAAAGTTTTAAGTAATACCTCAAATTGACCTCCAAGAGCACTCAATTTGAAAACAAACTTTGGACAAACGATTTGATCTCCAATTGTTGTAAAAGTTTGATTTCCATTTGAGAACTATATATTTATCAAAGGTTGGAAAAAAGTTGTACTTGTGCATAGTGGGATGTAGATATGTCGGTATTTATTTACGTTTTCCATATTAACACCTCAATTTGCTCTCGTTTGTCTTGCTTTCGTTCTTGGTAAAATTTTAACCATTTCTGGTTGCTTGTCCAGTGGCTACACAAACAAGCGGTGTCCAATGGATGCTGGCGCCTGAGTGAAATTGATTTTCATAACGAGTTTCTCAACTCCTTTGCTTCATTTAAATTTTATTTTAGCGTTGCTATTGGCGTTAATTGATTTAGATCACAATTTATTAATCACTTGAACCATTTTTTTAAACATTGCAAAAAATTGATGGTGACTGATATTGGTGTACAATTATTAATGGCCTATAATTATGATATCGCAAAATATGGCATTCCAAACGGCTTCCTATCTGCTTGGCTTTGATGCGCAACACGAGCATAAAAGCCTGACAAATTACCACAGGTGGCAAGAGCCCGTATAGCATATAGACTAATCATTATTCTACACTCTAAATTTAGACAAACCTCGTAGAAGTCGTTGTCGAAGCAGTCGGTGAAACATCTGAAGGTGATGTTAGGTTAGGTTGAACTGGCCGGTACATGAGGACCTCATATAGAATGAGTGAGTTCGCAGTGTTACCAGAAGTTTATTTAAACGACCAAACTGAAAAACCTTTCAAAAACTAGGACCTAAATTATAAAATAACTCCGTCCTCTCGGCAAATACTAGAAGCTTTCTACGAATTAAGCCATTTGATGCTTCTGGATCTGACAGCTATATCACTCCTAACAGCTGGTGTCTTAGGCTGGCAAGCGCTGGGCACGAGCACAAAATGTGCCCGATCGTTTCCTTCTGACCAAGCCTAATTTAAAGGCATGAGACCTCAGAAAACTCTCTTTTTAATGACAGAAGCAGCTTTGTTAGTCTAAGGTTGTAAAACCTGCACATAATCTTAGACACTTTACAGCCCCGCGCTTTAACCCATGTCTTTCCCGCTTGGTCGACCACCTGCTCTTAATATAGCCCAATCTAATTGGGGCGTCTACGGAGCAAGCTTCAAGGGATGCGCCCTTTTTAGCTAGTTAATCTGCTTTTTCATTCCCATCTATTCCCATATGCCCTGGAACCCAATATAGATGTGTGCTTCTCCCTGCCAGGATTCTATCCAGAGACTGCTTACACTCTAACACACTTTTAGATGCTGTGCTATGCGAGATTATTGCGTTAATTGCTGCTCGCTGTCAATAAAAAAATTAACACGGATGCAGTTTAAGCTATTCTCTTCCACTATTTCTACCGCTTTGGTTACGGCTAATAATTCCACTTGGAAAACGCTACAGTGATCTGGCAGCTTGTAGTATGTGTTTGTTTCTGGATCAGCACAGTGTACCGCAGACCCTACTACTTTGGAACCATATGTGTACACATGTATTGCCTCGTCCGCCATTTGAGCACCCTTGCACCAACCACCCACCTCTATTGTGGCTTTAAGATCTCCCTCGAAGCGGTGATGTTTCCGAAGCAAAGCTTCAGTTAGATTAGTCTCTCGTTGCTAATTTTTTTTAGCAATCTCGTCCGTGTCTGCTCATTTTGATGGTTTAGCAGGTTTGATGGCCTCTTTAACCTCTTCGGCGGTGATGTTAATGGGAGACGTACAGAGTTTATGTTTATATGTGCGTCTATAGGCCCGCGTCTGGATTTGTTAACTGACGAAAGCAGCTCTGTCCATAGCTTACTAACACTGGCAGAGAGTGTACAGCGGAGCCTTCTATTTCACCTACATTTTTTTATTCACAAGATGCCGGATGCGCAAGTTAACGTCCCTGATTTGGGTCGCCAAGGTCTTGCTGTCTCAGAAGGTCACGCCCTTTCGCCGAGGTTGCGCTGCCGTTAAAAAATGTTTCAGATATCAGTCAGGATTTGCCGGGAAGCAAAAAGATTATTTGTGTATACTTTATTGTCAACCCATTTTGATTTTAGTTAGGGAAAGTGCGTTGCTCAGACATGATGGGCTCGATTGTTCACTCCAGCGAGAGGAGTATGTGCAGATATTGGTATGTTAATGTTAACATCGGCTGCCCTAAAAAATGAAAACAAGTTTTGCACCACTACTAAAGCCTGGAAAACCAGTTAACGAACGATAACCATATAAACCGATATCTCTCATATGGCGAGAGGAATCTGCAGGCCTGTCAAAACACCGCACTCAGAACTGCTACAGGATGTCTTCCTATGTGGCCAGTTAGGAGAGAATACTTCCCATAAAGGAGAGAAATGAAATGCTGAACCAATAATTTCTGCTATAGATCTCAGAAATGAGAGTATCCCAACAAACATATAATTGAAGAGGTCCCACCTTCCAGGAACTTAAGAACTCCTATGAAGAGCTCCGTTTATGACGTTCACAAGAAGGTGTCGGAATTCTTTGCCAGAGATTTCCCGGCGAATCCCGTTCTTAAAGACAAATACCCGGAAATCGTAAATGAGAAAAGCAACCTTCCCAGATAAACGCCTGTCACTCCAGCTCAACTTCGATTGGATACTTTATTAGGTTAAACTCTTACTTACCATCTTTTCAGTTGCAATGTGGTTCCAACAACTCTTACACTCTCATCTCTCTGGTGCAACATTAGTGAAAAAGCAAGTTTCCTCGGTCGCCCGTTAGAGGATATTGATGAGAATTTGTGAGTGGTCGCTCTTATTGGATAGGACGGAGCACTGTTACAACAAAAAACAACGAGGTCAAACAAATCTTTCCCACCACAGCGAGCCTAGCGTTAGAAGGGGCTTATACCGGCTCGGTATCAGAAAAGGGGCTGCCTAAATAGGTGCTCACCATCTAAACCAGAGCCGGCCAAAAGCTGCACATTGTGCAATTTGAGTTCGTATTTTCACACAGACACTAACGATGTGCGATCACGATCGTTTGATTTCGCTTGTTACTCACTAAAATCAACAGTGAATGCAAAAGGAAAAGCCCATGCTACTTTTTGGGCACATAAAAAAACAATATGCTGCAATGTTAAAGTGACTTTTAATACGTTTTAGTTAGTATTATTAAGTTCCTTTGAACATACATATTAATATTGACAATATAAATATTAATAATTAATAATAATTAATTAATTATTAATAAATATTGACAATTTAATACAAGTAACTTTTTATACGTTCTACTCAGTTTAATTAATTTCTATACATTTTTTTTTATTGAATAACTTTATGTTTTGAAAATATATATTTCTATCTTTACATTTACTTTGTTTTATAGTTCTTTCTTAATGAAAAAGTGATTTTTTTAAGTCAATTGTGCATTAAAAAACACCATACCTTCTTTTATAAAAAAGTTTTATCTGACTAGCTCTACCTCCGCGTTCTTAGTTATGTGAATATAAGTAAATATTGTTAGGATTAGCTTGAAATCATATAACCAAAGTCCTTTTTAATTTCGAACTTCACAGTCCACATTTTTTTTAGCACACTGTGGGGAGTTGTCACTCAATTTTTACACACACTTATGCAATTGTTTTAGTATTTGTGTGGCCGGCTCTGATCTAAACTTTTGGGAGATGTATTTTTACTTCAATGCAAGATATCTCATCCAATGTTTTCAGTGAGCGCAGTATGGCGTCCGGTCGCAACGTACGGAGATAAAAATGTAATCGTGGCGCGAAGTAGGAAACGAGACAACTAGCTAGAAAGAGAAGAGAACAAAGTGTGCCCTAGAGGTTTTACTTTGATGAGCTTCATGTTAGCTAATAGCAAAAATGTCTGAACAATTTTCAACTTCAACTTTTCCAACTATATGTATTTCAACAAAAAATTAATTGTACTTCAGAAAAGTTCAAATGAATATCAGAAAAAAGCAAATGTGTTTCAGAAAAAGCCAACTGTGTTTCAGAAAAAGCCAACTGTGTTTCAGATATTCCAGTTGTTTCTCAGAAAAAGTTAAATATATTTAAAAAATGCCAACTGTACCTAAAACCATCAAATGTATTTCATTAAACCGTAAATATATTTCGGAAAATGTTTTTTTTTCGAGTTAGAAGGCACGTAGGTATTCAGCTAAGGGGCCACCGAAATATAAGTGCGTCGGTGGCCATGGTTTTGAGGGTGGGGTAGCACCGGACACAACACGAGGGGCGCCCCTTTTATATTCGGCCTTTTTCTTTATTGTTCTAATTTTCAGCTTTTTTATTTGATTTTCAGCAATAGTAACGGGTAATTTCCGGTTCGGTCAATTGTTTTTTTATTGCGTTTTTTGATTTTGTTTCAAATTTGAAATTTGTTGGTTTGTAACGGTCTGTCCGTGGCATCCGGTTCTACCGGATGTTGTTCCGTTAGAATTATAGCGTTTTGAGCCGGCTCTGCGCTTTTGTCAGTTTTTCTTAATAGGCATGAAGGAGTTTTCTGTTTATGGTGCTGGACAGCAAGTTTGACAAGAACCCCGCCCAGCCGACATGACTAGCCACAGTGCACCACGAGATCATGCCGACTGCCTTCCTTGCTGCTCCACTAAATATGCGATCCCATAACTGGTGCCCTGGGTATGAAAACTTAATAAAGCGTGTTGAGTCGGTACAGAAGCATTTCATTATATTTGCACTACGTGGTCTTAACTGGGAAGTGTACATTTGCCACCATTTAGAAATAGGCTTCTCCTTATCAATCTGCCAACTTTAGAAAATCTAAGAACTTTACTAAGGGCAGTGTTCATTCATAAGCTCATTATGGGCGAGATTGACTCCTCTGATCTTGTTAGTCGACTAAATTTTGCTGTTCCTGGTAGAACGTCCAGGCACTTTGTGCCTTTTCATTTACCACTTTGCCGGCAAAATTTCGACAAAATAATCTACGCAGTGGTGTTCGCACTACAACTTGTATAACTGCATCAGCTTTGAAAGTTCGTTTACCGCGTTGCATAATACAATACTCTCACGTCTGGCCTGATATTTTGTACTCTCCTTCATATGTATGATTGAATTTAATATATACAATTGTATTTAATTATTTAATTAAATATGGTAATATTTATCTTAGCAGTCGACCACTTTGTGTCGGTGTCGACTTTAATCCAAATAAAATAAAAAAGTATTTCAGAAAAAGCCAATGTATTTCGGAAAATCTCAAATGTGGTTAAGAACATTACCAGAAATACACCTGAACTTTTCTGAAATAATATTTATAAAGTTTCTGAAATACAGATGTATTGTCTGAAAAATTTTGTGGTTTTCTGAAATACACTTTAAAGAAAGTATTCGACAAGAAAGTTTTCGACAATCGAATTCGGCAGAAGAAGAAGGATGACAGCTCAACTGAGTTGGAGAAGCAGAATCAGAAAGACTTGATCTCCTTTCCTACCCCAATTAATGATAATGGTGCTGATAATCCGTTTACTCTGAGTATTATAATGTCACTCTATGTGATATTTATGTTAACGAAAACGCCAAGTTCACGTCGTACACTTTTGCAGTTTTAGTAGACGTACTGTTCTTGTACGCACTTCAAACCCAATGTACTCATAACGGAATTCCTAAAATCTACCCCGACAGCAGTATTGCACACCATTTTACACATTCCGCCTGCAGACCTAACGGCCAAAAACATCGCGTTAGCAACTGCAACAAGGTTTAAGGCCTCGGAGCAGCTTGAATAAAGGCTATATGTTCATACCAGTATAGCGCCAACTAATATCGGGCAAACAGAATACATGATCCCAAACAATTGAGCGGGAGGGTTGATGCAAGCGCGCAGATATGGCAGAACATACTATACATGTGTATACAGTTGGTTACAAATTAATTAAAGGGGTCGGGTCCGCTGTTTACTGTGTCGATGCAGAAATAACTAGATCCTGTAAGCTGCTAGATTGCACACACCTATACTGGGTTCCCGATCATACCGAATAGACGGTAACGAAAGGGCTGATGAGTTGGCAACAACAACAACAAAAGAGGTTGCCACACTCAACGCAGAAGCAACAATAGACGTTCCAATCCGTTTGGAATAAATCAAAAGGAGACAGCAGTTGTATATGCTTCATCAAGCAGGGACAGAAGCGCGGGGTTGCAAAATTTCTAAGATTATGTCCAAAGCATACGATATTGGACTCATTATGTGGCTTATATCTCTGAAGAGAGAAGACTTTGGGCTCAAGTTGGGCATACTAACTGGACACTGCCTTCTGCGGTCACATGCTTTTAAGTTACCCTCGCCAGTGTAGGAAGTGCGAGCTACAGTGAAAAAATGGTCGAGCACGTTCGGTGTTCGTATCCTGCGTACACCAGGTCGAGGTTGCAGCTATACGGAACCGTAGAGTTGCCAGATCTCGAGGCAGCAATTAGTCTAGGTCCTAGAAAACATCTAGTATTTGTTATTCACAAATTCTGGTAACACTATGGACACATTCAGTCTATGCGACTTTTTATTGACCGGCCAGTTCAACCTAACCTAACTCATCACAAACCGATATCATTTCCATGCCCCAGAGTACACAACTAAGTGTTCTCTTAGTGGTTTGTTTATCCCCAAATTAAGTAAATTCCTTCTTCAGTTGCAGGGAAAATTGAGTTGTTTTAAGATTTTATTATTTGATTTGACAACTAGATATATAACAAACAGCGCGCCAATTGACAAGCATTATTATCATTGAATGTCATATCGTAAATTGTTATTGTTGATGCTGCTTGGGATGCTGCAGTTGTAGCTACATATTGCTGTTATTGTTACAGTTGTAAAGTAAAACCTCATTGTGCCACTAACTTTTGAACAAAATTTATTTGTCTTCTTGTTGACAAAGACATGCGAATGGAGCAATAGAAGAAGTACAGGCAACAAAAACAAGTCAAAATGGTAAGATTGGGTAAGAGAATCCGAACATAATATACCTAACCGTAGATTTTGTAGTGACAACAGCCTCTGTGAGATCTCTTTCTCGTTAAACGTTTTGTGTACTATGATTTGTGGAGGGGAAGACACCAATACCCGACTGGTTGATGTTCCAAAGACAAAAGGATATAACGAGGACAAAGTCTGACATCATCGTTATAGAAGAAACTCGAATGACGGTATAAACAGGGAAGCCAATAGCGCTTTATGTCGTCTGTGTCAGTGGCCATAAGGAGGAATTCCAAGTCGCGAAAACAGCGTTGGTATTCTAGTAGGAAAGAGGCTTCTCTGCTAAGTACTCTCGCAGCGTTTCGCATTAAGGATAAACTCTTCAATATTAATTATATTTGCGATAACACTCCAATAGACGATTCGGCCGCCGTGGATGAGGACTCTTTTTTGGAAACTTGATGAAATACACGATGAATGCTCCCGCCTTCACATGAAAGTCAAGAATGGCAGCTTCAATCTCAACATTAGCAACAAAAGGTTTATTTGATCCTGATTTGTAAACTTCAGTCTCCATGTGATAACATTTCCAAACAGGTTGAAGTCGCCGTGACTCATAGTACGGTCCTCTGCAGTACCAGGTTCCGGCAAAAGAAGATAAATCATGCTTTTTAGAATACGAAACCAAACAAATCTGGTCAGTATGAACTGCAAGCATAGCAGATACGCACCCACTTCTGTGAAATGAATAAAGCTGCCACGCCTGTATCAATTTGCGACCTTACGATATAATCGAGCAGTAGAAGCACATGCCTCACTCACTACCTAGCACCACTGCGGACATGGTGGCAAATATCGCGCCGTCTCAAAAATAAGGATACTGCCTTCAAGCCTACGTTATGCATGAGTAGCAACTCGTGGTGTGTATAGGTGTTATCGCATTACGTTGGGAGGGGAAAAAGGAAACCTTATTTAGGAAAGGAAGAAACTTGGCTAAAAGAAGGAAACACGAGGACGTACAATACGAAAAGTAGTAGCTTCAGATATTGGCTGACAGGAATCAAGACCCAAAATTTTACCAGGAAATCAGGAGAATATAGAGAGAGCTGTAAGTTATTGAGGAAACACTGTTTCTCATTGCTTTGATATCAAGGTAGATTATTAACCCGATTCCTCCAGCAGCCTGACTATGATGAAGTAGAAATTCAAATATGACGACTAAAAATATAATTACTAGGACAAAGATTTGGTAAAGAGCATGTATTAACTCTTATGCAAAATATGATGATCCGACGAATGCATGGCTGCCGATTGGAACTTTAACAAGCTCTTCCCAAGACGCAAGAAAAGCGATCCCGCGTTAGTTATCATCTAGTATAAGTATGTGTGGTTTTATTGACCGGACAGTTTAACCTACCTAACTCTAGAAGGATTTACTGCGCTTATCTTTTTTTTCAAAGGTGAAGGTGCCAATTTTACCGAAATAAGCCCAAATTATCCCGAAAACATTACTGTAATGATTCAGAGAAAGTACCGAAATGATTGAAATGTTACTGAATCGATACAGAATAAAATCCGAAAATGCCAATACTCACTTCTTAAAGGTGAAAGACTTTAAGTTATGTGAGGCATAGACCAAATGTCATGAGAAAATCTCTCTGCAGAGTATCGACAATATATGGGCGTGTTATCCATTTCTTATCGAAGACTTATCTGTGAGTTATTGATGAGGTATAGATGAGCTGTCGAAATGTTATGAGCTTGCTGTCAATAACAAAGGTTATCTACGAATTATCGAGCTCTCGGTTTTTAATCGAAAATTTTTCTATTTATTTTTGAAAAGTGGCAGATTTTCTATAGAAAAGTTAGCGATATGTTAAGCGCCAAATACACGACACGAACATTTCCGCGAACATTCCCGTTATGTCATGTTTCTGCGACCTTTTCTGTCGTGTATGGTGGTGTTTGCCAGTTCGCGCAAATGTTCGCCAAAAATCAAAATATTTTAATTTTTGGCGAACATTTGCGCGAACTGTTCGTGCGTGTATGGCGAAATAGCTCATAATCGTAGTAATTTCTGAACCGAACAGACGTGCGCCGAAAAAGTAAAATGGACAATAAAAAAATTTCTGAGTGAATTATGAATGTATAAATCGTGCCAATCTTGTGGCAAGTAAAAAGCAAAGATTATTGTAATAAGAATTAAAAGGAAATAATGATTATGAGACGTAATTTTAAAAATCATTGTGACGTGAATTCCAGTTCTTTAATAAGCTCACTTGTCCAGAACTGCTCGTTTTTAACCATTATTTGCACCAAAATTCTTTTGCTATCATCTATCTTTTTTTTACGCTTAATTGCACAGCGAGCAATCTTGCTGCAGCACAATTGTTGTCAGTATTCATCGCTGTCTGAAGAGAAAATAATGTTCGGCCAAAAGTTCGTATGGTGTATGGCCAAAGCCTGCGAACAAGATGCGGAAGTCGCGAAATGTTCGTGTCGTGTAATTTGGCGCTTTAGTAAAAAATTACCACTTGTATCGAAAAGAATCGATTTGTTACGAAATTACCGAAAAGTAATCGATTTAGGAAATTGAAAAATATCGAAATCTTATAATAAAGAAATGAAAATGAAATGTGAACAATTTTCGATTTGTTATTGCATGTTTTAAAAATTTTTCTGTTTGGTACCGGAGTGATAGCAATTTGTTATCGGCGTGCTAGGAAAAGGTACTTATTTGAATTAGAAAAGCTACAATTGTTATTGAAAAGTATGTATTTATTATGAACGATATCGATAGGTTATAAAAAGTTATCGAATATTATAAAGTTCGCATTTGTTATAGAGTGCTACGGTTCTGGTATGAAAAGATACGATAAACTTCGGAGACAAATCCATGACAAACCGGTTACCTGACGATAACAGCCTACAATATATTATGAAGCCAAGTATGAATCCGAATACTTGCAGATAACAAGCCATTAAAAACCGATAACTCGACCATAATTTCGCTTCGTATTAAACCGATCGTAAAACACAAACCTGTCGCTATCGACTGTTTTCAAATAGCACGGAAATGTTGTTTCTGCTAAGTTACTTCTGTTGTGGTTAAACTTCAATCCCTGGTGAGGCCTCTAGTTATTTAAACTCTTTCTCTAGACATAACTACAATAGTATGTGTGCACCGTGGACTTCACGAGTACTGCTCACAACACACACAACAGTACTTGGTACTCATACCTTTATTGACTCTTCGCCCTACTTCGCAGCGTGACGTCCAACGCATTTCTCGGTCGAACTCAGCTTGCACTCGCGAGAGAATTCAAATTTGCAGCTGTATCTCCTATAGGGATAATACATTTCTTTTTTTTGTTTTTTTTTTTTTTTTATTTTTTCTTTGTTTTTTTTCTTCTTTTTTTTTTTTTTTTTTTTTTTCTTTTCTTTTTTTTTTTTTTTTTATTTTTTTTTTTTTTTTTTTCTTTTTTTTTTTTTTTTTTTTTTTTTTTTTTTTTGTTTTTTTTCTTTTTTTATATTTTTTTGTTATTTTTTTGTTTTTTTTTTTTTTTTTGTTTTTTTCGTTTTTTTTTTTTTCCAGAGACGTGAATTCCAATTTCCATGTTCTACACCCAAAATTCTATTTGGACGCGGCTTTTACGTGGTTAGCACGGGACAAAGACCCGATTACGACACAGCTGTATAAAAACGAATATCAGTAATAGCGACAAGGGCAGGAATAGGCCAAACCCGTCATATGTACATATGTCTGAGCCAAGTTATACCATTTTTTGTTTAAATCACAAGGCTACTAATATACTAGATGTACACACTCAGACATACAAACACATTTGTTAAATACATGTACATTTTTGATATCAAAGTTTAACATTATTATTAACATCAACATTGTTGCTGTTGTTGCTACAAACATCTATTGGCAGCAGTTGTTACAGTTTTACGGAGAGTTTTTCTAGGCGCATCGTTTTTTGTTGTTAACAATTTTTTGTGTGTTTTTGTTGGTGTTTTTTCTTGGTTCAACATATATTTATGATGAAGATGTCAATCTGTTTTATTTACCTTTTCAATTGTAACATTGCTTGTTGCCGCTGTTGTTAGCTGCCGCAATGTTGCTATCGCTGCCATAGCTAATAATGTTGTCAATGATTGTTCGTTGCTTTAAATTCTGCCTTATGTGTAGCTTTGTTGTTGTGTGCTTTGGCGCTTTGGTGCTTTGGTTTGATATTTAGTGTACGTGTAAAGAGCAAACAATCAATTTTTACAAGATTAACTTTGTTGAAAAGCAAATATTACCTAGTACGTATGTATGTATGTATATGGAGTATTTTATTACGATTGCCTAGGTATCTAAACATATGTAGGTACATACGGATATATAAACATGTTAAAGTAATATTTAGTACACTTTTTTTCAATTCAAACAACTCTATTATAATCACGCAGTTGACCATCGCTGGGAAATGGTTACATAGATCAATTTTATTACTAATAATATTCATTTCTCCTTATCTTTTCAATTTATACATAAATATTTATGTATGTATGTTCGTATATATGCATTAGGCTGTGCGATAAGTCCCAAATTAAATAGTTTATTAGATGAAAAAAGCTTAAAATGATATATACCAAACAAAATTAAACTAAACCGGCTGATGTCAGATCGAATTCATTGTACAGAATATTGCATTGGATCATACTCAGCATATCACAAAGAGCATACATAACAAGAGACGTCAGTTCGTATGTTTAATATCAAACACTCGCTTCAAACGATGGGGGGTTACTGACAGTTGCTTCCCACTTCTCGTTTTAATTTTCGCCGCATGTCATAGGACAGTCCGAGCCCGAATTGGCAACCGTAATTTCGCCGCGTTTTTGCGAACAGCCGTAAAAAGAAGGCGAATCCAAACCAGCTGGTGTGCAAATCGAATTCAACCAATTCGCCGTGCAGAAGAATGTCAAGTCAAAACAAAATTTCCATTTGATTCGATTAACTGACATATTGTTGTACAAGGCTTTGTATTTCAAGAAGAAGCCAATCAGCTGTTGGGATAACACTACTCTACTGAATTCGCCTTGCTTTTTTGCGTGCCAAAACGCGTTACAAAGAGCGTACATAACAAGAGACGTCATTCGTATGTTGATATCAAACACTCGCTACAAAAGATTGGGGTTACTGACAGTTGCATCCCAATTTTCATTTAATTTTCGCCGCATGTCAAAACACTCGAGCAGTGTTGCAGAACTTTTTTGCAAAAAAAAACTATATGGACAAAATTAAAGACTAAAAGAAGCGAAAAAAAATTTTTAAAAATAAGAATAAATATAAAAAATGTAAGGCGCGATAACCTCCGAAGGGATTTTAGGCCGAGCTTATCTTCCAATTTGCGTCCTGCTCCTTTTTAATTTTTCCTACAATTGGCCGGGACTGGAACTACTTGTTTTATGCCGACTCCGAACGGCATCTGCAAGGCAGATGAGTTTTCACTGATAGCTTTTCATAGGAGAAATACACTCGGAGTGCTTGCCAAACACTGCCGAGGGCGACCCCGCTTAGAAAAATTTTCTTCTAATTGAAAACCTTATTTCTAAAATTTTGATGTTTGCTTTGTCCGAGGCGTGAACCCAGGATCTTCGGTGTGATAGGCGGAACACGCTACCATCACACCACGGTAGCCGCTACTAAGAATACAAGCTAAAAGTTAAAGGCAACTTGCCATATACATAAAATAGACCCAAAATATTTCAATATCACAGTGCTATTCATCACCTGATGTATGAGAATTACTGAGATAATTTCTCATAACAAAGTCGTGGTAGCATACAAATTGTGGCATAACAAAATCGTGGCATATTTCTTATAGAATAAGAAAAGGGGTATAAACTCAGCCATTTTGCAGAGTGACATTTACCTAGTCAAGTCGATTCGATTGAATGCACTATTGTAAAATTTTGTTTTCAATAATTTTTTCGCTGGCCATCTTATTGGCTCCATTAATGGCAAGCTTTATAAAATTACCAAGAGCCAAACGTGATTTTGAAATAAAATTTATTTAATCGATCGAATATCTAACCACCAAAACTTCATCAACTATCTACAAAATTTGTTTTTTCTAAAATCCGACATTACTCCTTTATGTGACGAGTTGCCTTTGTTCTGCTACAATTAAATGATGGAACTGTTTTTGAATATGTGGAGTAGTGAAAAAGACAAAAATATCAAAATCGTGGCTACTTGCTTAAAAAGCACCAAAATTGACAAAAAGGTACCAGCGCACCAACACGAGTCCGAAGTGGCAACCGTGGTTTTCGCGTGTGTTTGCGAACAGCCTTAAAAAGAAATGTCAGTAACCACAATCTAAATCAGCGAGTAGTTTGGGTGTCGAAGCAAACATGTTAAGTGATGTCTCTTGTTGATTTATGCTCTTTGGTATTATCATTTTATATGATGTAACACGTATCAAGTTTGTGGGATATACTAAGACGAAAGGGCACTTTCGTATTTTCAATATTGTCGGACTGGGGAGTGGGCCACTGAGGAATGGAATATGTCATGTGGCATATGATTTCTAATATTAGGGCCCTTTTTTCTAACGATTCTAAATTTTTTCTGCTCTCTTAGAAAAAATGTTTAATTGGAAAACAAAAACACAAATTAAACAAGCGGAACTATGTAGCTAATTTATTCTTGCTGCTCAATGAATCTTTTTTTTCTAATCGAGCAAAACAAATTTTAAAAATTTGAAAATTATCCTTAAAAAAATTATGAAACTTAAATATTTGTTTGTTTGTTTTAATGGTGTGTTCAATTTATACTATTATTAAGAATTCATGAGCTTAACACCGGCTTATAATAATTGAATATTCAATTAAGTATTTGTGTTTTTAATATATTGTAACGCATTTTGGGAAATTCCTGATAATTATATACCTTCTGCTAACGTTTAAATCTCTGAACTGTCGAATAAATAATTCCAATATTCAGTATTGCAAAATGGACTTTATTTAGACTACTTTAACTTCACAATCACAACTATACTTCACTAATAGCGTGTTTAAATCAAACTGTTTAGTTATTCTTCGGCTTGCGCTGATTTTATACTCTCTGTTGCCTAGTTCGCATATTTCTACTAAGGTCTAGACTTTTCACGAATATGCCTTCTGGAACAGTTGTATCTCATACTTGGTTATTTAGTTATGTATATGCATGTGTATGTGTGAGTAAAAAATTCTGCTCTTGGCTGACGACTACATATGTGTATGTGAGATAATATCTTTGCTTCAAGGTGCTGGTTATGTGTGTGTGGAATATTCTTCGTTGCCTTGTACATAAGTGTGGCTGCTTGCTTTTTGTTTTTGTGATTATAAACTAACATCATAGTGATGCTAATATTCGCGACAATATTTTGGCTAATTACTCTATAGCCACGATGAATAAAGCTTCAACCAATAGTGCTACTTCAAGTGAAAGCATGCGCTGAGAAGGTGTGACCTGACTGTACCTAACGAAAATGTCCCTACAATTAGGGTAACATTATTCGGTATAATTCACCAAGCTGCTCGATGAGGAGTTCAGGCAATAATCCAGCAAATTCTTATAATTTTTTACACGGCTTTGTAATTATTTCTAAAGCTAGTTTAAGGATAAAATTGTTGATACCTTTTCGCCTAGATAGAGGTATACTTTTTGGTCTTATAGAATACAAACTGATCTATCATGTTGGATTAGAAGCTAAAGTTAGAAATCACTAAAAAAAAACTACTTTACCAAATAAGAAGCACCCTAATCTTATTATATAGTTTTATATATATGTATGTACCTACATAATATATGTTAAGTTTATATGTTTTTATTACCATTTTCATGCATTTTTTGTTTGTATATAATATTGACAATAAAAATATTATTGCTTAATTTTAAAGTCATGGGGAAAATTTCTTGATCTAATTTAACTTTTTTAAGGTTCGGGGAAATTGATTTGGCATTGGTATATTGAATTTCTCTAGCGCAGAAATTATTGATTGAATCAATAACATAGCATAGCCACATTCATAAAGTCTCACTTAGAATACATTCTTAAGTCGGTTTCATGTTTTTCTGCATATTCAGTACAAAATTGACCATCCTGCAATTGATTTTTGAGTAGCTTCACGTAGAGCATACAGTTTTGAAAATTAGAACATACTTTGGAGCCCGATGACAGTTTAATATGAGGGAAAACACGTTGCCTGCAAATTTAAAGCAGCTTCCCGGTGTACCAACGAAGTTAAGCTTGGAAGATAACCCAGAGTCGTATTAAGATGCAGGATTGCAGATGCAGCGGGATTTATCTCAAAAGCTCAACGTTCTCAGAGTATAATAATGCATGATTTGCCTTGTGCTTTGCAAATGTTGTTTTAAGTTCTAGTTTACTAAAAGTGCGTGGTCGTGCGACTGGCTTTTTCAAGCGATCAATTTTTTAAGACACTTGCCATTGAGCTGGCGGCCACCTGGTGTAATGGTAGCGTTCTCCGCCTTTCACACACAAAGGTTTTAGGTCCTGGGCAAAACAACATCAAATAAATAGAAATAGTTTTTTCAATTCGTAAACAGTTTTTCATTGCAGGGTTGCCACTTGGCATGCATGAACAGCTTCTCAGTGAAAATTCATCTGCCTTGCAGTTGTCATTCGGAGTGTGCATAAACATGTATCGTCCCGTCCAGCTAATTTGCAGGAAATTAAGAGCGCGTCGGGAGAGAATATTGGCCCTAGTCTCTTTGGAGATATACTTCGGCTTGAATTTTGTTGGCATTGAACTAGAGACAAAAAAAATGCAAAATTTACAAACGGCGTTGGTTACTAGGACATGTTTCTGAATTTACTTCTTCATCAGCTAGCTTTTCGGAGCTGAGTATTGAACTCGAAGTCTCAACATTCATACTTATGCTAGTGTAAAGGCCTTTATTAACTCAGCCATATGAATGCCCGCTGCTCGCTTTGCAATTGGTCTCGTTTAGTTCGAATTCTTTTTCGTTTCATTTTTTTTCTGTAATAGTCGTGTATTGTGGGATTGTAAGGAGCTGTTCTATAATAATACTTTACCCTCTTTGATACAAAAATGCGAGTAAATTGCTTGACTACTCATTTGAAAGAATGTTTGGAAATACGTTTTCATATCACTCTGAGAAGGACAATTTGTATTATTTATCAGACAACATCGAAGCAATAAAATTACTTTAAAAGGCAATTTAAATGAAAAAATTCGTTTAAATAAATTTTTAAGATATACTCTTCATTGTCCCTTCTATTTGCACGACAGAATGAAGTACCTGATACTTATCAGCGGTAAGAGAGGCCACACTCGGCTTCACGTCCACATTTGATATCCTTTTCGAGTTGTGGCTGACAGTTTTGGTATCCGTAGTAATATTGCAAGCGTGTACATATTTTATTACTTTGCTATCCATTTGTTACGCTGTTAAAGCAACTCTGGTTTGTGAGCGTATAAAGAGCGTAGCGGGAGATAGCCATCGATCGATTCAGCAGTGAGTAAGGTGACGCCAATAATCAGCTGCCGCTATGATGGCAGGTTCCCTGGGCGATCACATTTCCTTACTAAGAAGAAAATGCAACAACAGTAAATACATATGTACGTAATATCAACAATGGAGCAACACTTATCCTTGTGGATACGGTTCGAAGAATGTGTACATAAAGTTTTAATTTTTTTATTATTTTTATAGCACTCATATTCTCAGTTTATATTGCATTGAATGTCTTAAACAGGCAGTTCTGCTTTCACTTGCTCCTATAACATAATTTTAAATTGGTATTCTTGTATTGTACTCTAGGATACTGATTGATCCTTTCTTGATCCTAACACACCATCACACTCACAAAGTAGTACGCTACAGTGTCGGAAAGAACGGAGCACGTCGAGTCAACCAAACACAAAAAATGACCGCGCAACCATCTCCATGGATAGCGACGACAGCTCTCGTACAGTCAAATCAGATTTGTCTATAGATAGATGGACGTGTAGATATAGACAGTCGTATCCAAAGCAGAACTGTAAGAACAATCTGCGTCAACTGCGATCTGGATAGAATATAGATACTTTATATAGAAACAAAGTGGTAATGATGCTATTATTAGATTACAAAAACAAAAACCCAGCACAAGCACTAGCAAGTGTATTACAGTGCAACACAAATAATCACAATGAAGAAATTGTGCATTGATAAGCTATACAATCATATATCAATTGACATTGTTGATTGTCACAAAACAGGCTGATATGGACTAAGAAGGAGATCACTACATGTGTCCCGATCGATCAACCAAGCTGAAAGGTGTGAACACAGCGTAAACAATGTTAAAAAAATATAGCTGCGCCTAGAAGCGTTACGGTGTCCTAATTACCTCTTTTTCGAAGCGGACGTAGCTATCGCGCATATAGGCATAGTCCTTGAATAGTAGCCTTGCTGTGTAACGTGTATATGACACATTTATTCATTGGAAGTTTTTCAGGGCTGTACCAATTCACTTTTATCAGTGCGAAGTGACTCTCGAACGTGTGGACCAGCGCACTGCCCGTAATCCTAACTTCAGGTCAATCTGGAACGCATTACTCGCTTCATTAATCATAAAGCACCGGCATATATGTGAGCACAAAGATGGTAACGAAAGGGTGATGATAACTGGGTAAGGAAACAATAGCTGTACTGCCTGTATTCATTTATTCATCCAATAAGAGAAGTTGTGCCAAACCAAGCGCAGAGCTGCAAGGAGTACAAAAATGTTTTCAAATCAAATGTTCAGATCTAGAAGCCGCTAGTAGGCGATTGAGGACGTAGAAAACTTCTAGGTTTCTAAGAGACGAGTTGTTATCATAACATAACATAGGGCCAGGATACATTCAGTTATTTGATTTACTTACGGATCGACAGTTAAAACTCATCTAACTGCAGGCAATCTGGAGAGCCAACCCTTATCACATGGGAAGGTAATTAAGAAGTGACCTTTTTATACCTGAAAATCTATTCTACCGAAACTATTTGACATTGGTCTAGAGATACTTGATGATAAATTCTCATAACTAAAGCAACTTTTATATAGGCGCAAAATTTGTGTTTCTATCCCGGAGAGCCCCTTTTTTTCATTTGGCAAATACATTGTTTTAGTTGTGATTCACTCGGAACACACACCTATGGAAGTAGAGAAAGAGGGCGCCCCCCCCCCCCCCTCCACTGGAAGCCCCCGGCAGGGGAAAGTTTAGAAATTTCCTCGGTGTGACCAATTCGCGCGTCAGTCTATTATAAAGAAGACAGAAAGGAGAAGACTGGCCCGCTGTTCGACGGCCATAAACCGTCTTTAAACGATAATATGCGCAATTAGTAGTAGGAGAAAAATAAATAGACATACATATCCAGTCCGCAACCGGTCGACGTTACTACGCAGAACAGTATAAACTTAAATTCCTTCTCACATTTTGTCAGCTTATGACGAGTTCTTCCAGAGAGGATTTTGATAGATTTGTTTTGAAAAACATGTATCGATATCCGCCAAAAGCAGGTCATGTTTTCGAATCAGCAGAGAGTTATAACATTTTATAGCAAATAAACTGTCCAGTCCAGCTATCGTAGGTGCCCACGCCAAACGCTAAGGGAATTTGTTCTCAAAGAGTATACCTAAAAAATGCATGTGCAGTGAAATAACTTGTACGATCAAGAGAGGTAGTCCGTAGAGAAGTGCTTTCGCTGTACTTAAGTAGCAATCGAAATTGTATACAAACTTGCACGTACGTCAGATGACCCCCCCCCCCCCCCACCATCTCGGATGATGCTATGCCACACTATTTCACGAAAATGCCCTTTTCTCTTACTTGCGGCGTGCTTGCGTCCCATTTGCTGCTTATCGTGATGTTGTACTCGCTTGTCGCTTATTTAATGTGCCATTTTTTTCGAGAATGTCATTATACCGTAAAAATTGACCGTATTATAAAACGAGATAGTATGTAATGTATTTATGTGGTCTTTAGTGCCATTAATCTTAATCAAGAGGACTAATTTTATTTTTATCTATGTACTTACAATTCTGCGCTCAAAGTAGCTGTTAGGTCTTATATAGAGAAATGGTATTTCCCTGACATCATGCACAGTTGTACAAAAATTCACTCGTCTTACAATATAAGAACTTAAATATTGCTATAGTGCCAAAATATGTACGCATCTTTTAATGCCACGTTCGATTCTTTTTATTAATATTTTTAATCCATTTACAATTCAGAAAGTAGTATTTAAAGTATGTTCACAATTACATGCACGCTACGTAATTCCTAATGTGAACTTTTCAA
>JARSSU010041672.1:0-27647 GCA_029619165.1 Eurosta solidaginis
GGGAACAGATGGGAATGAAAAAGCGGATAAACTAGCTAAAAAGGACGCATTCCTTTAAGCTTGCTCCGTAGACGTCCCAATTAGACTGGGCGAGAGGTGCACATGATCGACTAAGAGGGGGTTCAAGTGCGGGGCTGTAAAGTGTCGAAGATTATGTGTAGGTCTTACAACCTTAGACTAACAAAGTTGGTTTTATCATTAAAAAGAGAGGACTGTTGACTCGTGACGGGTATTCTGACTGGACACTGCCTTCTGGCGTCACATGCCTTTAAATTAGGCTTGGCCAGTGATAGCAGATGTAGGAAGTGCGGGTTGGAGGAGGAAACGATCGAGCACGTTCTGTGCTCGTGCCCTGCACTTGTCAGGCTAAAATTCCAGCTATTAAGAGTGATAAGTTGTCAGAACTAGAAGCAGCAAGTGGCTCAAGTCCTAGGAAGCTTCTAGTATTTGCCAAGAGGACGTAGTTATTTTATAATATAGGTCCTGGTTTTTGATAGGGTTCTTCAGTTTGGTCGTTAAAACAAACTTCTGGTAACATTACGGACACAATCAGTCTATTTGAGGTCCTCATGGACCGACCAGTTCAACCTAACCTAACCTTGCCAACGGAACCCCAGCAGCTTCCAAATTACTCCATCGTTTATTGTACTTAAAGCTCGACCCATGAGCTTTTTAATATCGTTATCCGTTGGGTGTTTTTTTCCAAAAAAACTGAATCAAGCCACTTTTAGAGTAACGACTTGCTTGGCAGCTAATCTCATTTTCAAGATAGTACCTCACCCTCATAAACTATTTTCAAGGCATAAACGAAATAAATTAGATAGCAACTAAACCCCTTAAGAGCTAAGATTTGAAGCCCTTTTATGGGACTGCTAAGGACGACATATTGCCATGATCTGTATAAAGGCGCCCATGCATCGACGGTGGATAAGGACTTCATCATACGTGCGACCAATACCCTAGCTTTCTTTACAGTGAGACGCTCTAAAGAACGCCAGAATGCGTGCGATTTTTCATGACTGACCTTTAGAGGTTTGAAACAACCTCCTCTAGGTATGTTATGGATATTCGGCTCCCACGCTGAATTAAAAGATAAAAACAGATTACTCTGTTCGTGCCCAAACTCTGGTTACGAAGATAAAAGTTTCCTTTCCACAGATTTCCACCTTTTAGATTACTTTAGCCCACAATAGACTTAAAAAAGTCAATGTGCATCGAGGCATTATAACAATACTGGTTATTTCGGACACAGGGGCAGTGACAGCGTTCGATCTCTTCGAGAAAATAAGCTTGATTTCGGCTTCCTGTAGGGGTGATACTTCCTTCTTCTTTTTGTAGCAGTGATTCGCCCCGTCAAATATACGCGACAACTTACAAATTATCATCGATATCCTCTAATGCAATCCCATGGAAACATACATGTGGGAAGCGTTGGTTGCACATCACAATTGAAAATGGTTGATGTCATGTGGGGTCATATTACATGCAGGACATATATTGGGAATGTCGGGTATGATTTTGAATAAGTAAGTGTTTAACCTATTATACTATACAGATAAAATTGTGCCTGAGTCTCGGAAGTCCCTCTGGAAAGTCTGCTTTACACTACTGCGAGATTCGGACATTTGACCTAGAGAATGAGGTTCGCCGGGTGTGTATAAGCATACGACTTTGCTGAACGGATGTGGATGAGGCTTCGAGCCTTTTCATGCTGTTTTGATTCAAATGGCTAAGTGTTTGTGTCTTAATGGTTACAAAGATGTTCACGTATATTCTCGGAGATGGGCCGGATCATTCAAATCAATACAACATAAACTTTTGGCATGACATAACTATATCCATCCATTATCTGACTTGCAGCTTTAAAGAACTGCATTAATAAAGGGGTCCCTATGCCTTTCAGTGTGCGCACATTCCGATGGCCCTGGGTTCTTTCTACCTGTTTATAACAATTATGGCGTTCGGCTGAGCATTGCTCATCATTCAGCTCTAAACGTCATACCAGTTGCAGTATCGGATATGTTTTTCCCAGAAAGCTTATTTCGACTTTATTCTATTGCCTCGCTCTCCCAATCGATTGAATATACCTCGGCTTCCAAGCACTGGCCAGTTATTTATACTACCTGATACTGCGAGAGAGATTTGCTGGTCTCTCTCCACTTCCTACCTTAATTTCTTTTATACCGTGCTTGGACGCGACTGCCCACTATTTCACAGAACTTATTGAGGTTTCGCTACTTCACCCTCCCTTGTAACGTCTCCATAACAAACGGATGAGTTGTCGATAACAAATCGATAGCACCCCGATAACATATTGATAATACTCGCAGAAGAAATCGATAACTTTGCCATATCGAATCGAAGTTTATTCTTATTTTCGATATTTGACATTTTGATAATAAATCGATAAAATATTGTTAAATTTTCGAAAACAAATCGATGAATGTATGAAAAACAAAAAATTAACTATTCAGTAACACATCGATGGCAAATCTATTAAAACTTCGATAACAAATCGATAACTCGTTCATACATACACCATGGCTGCTACTATGATTACGAGGAAGAAAAACTCTTCGCTTCACCTACACTCCTTGGTGTGGTAAAGCCCGCCTACTTTCCATGATTTCGCCCTAACGGATCGGCGGGAATGCAGTCCTTAACCGCCAAAGATTTGGTGTATAGTTCATCTAGTGAGGGACTCCATAATCAACCTAATTTATTTTGAATTAGTTTCATACTGGTATGATTTTGCACGAAGTCTTAGATTACCATCTCCATGTTAAAAGTGCTTGTATGAAGAAGCGACAGTTGACTGAGTTGGCGCGAGATTTATACTAGTTGAGTTGTGCTATCCACAAGCGTTGGCTCCTTTTCAAATAAGCTGCCTCTAGCTCAGGAATAACTAGTAATGTTATTTCTTATTTAAATGGTTTTAAACACATCATCACACATTTGTGCGGATATTACTTGAAATGTTTTAATTAAGTATTAAAATAATTTTAAGTGTAAACTGTTGAATGCATGTGGTTGTGATAATAAATTATATGAGCATGTGTTTGTGTGTATATGCCGGAGGTGTTATTTGCTCATACTCACCTGCGTATTCCCATAATAAGTTTTTGAGCACAAGCCTTCAAATTTACTATGTGCAAGTATGTACATTAGGCCGGGTCGATTTGTGGGGAGGCAAAAAAATCGCCCATTGCTCTGTGAAAATCATATTCTAGGGATCAAAATAAGAAACTTTGCCGAAGGAACCATACCTCTAAAACGAATTCTGATGCCCCCCCCCCTTTTGGGTCGTAGGGGCAAATTTTGAAAAATCCCATTTTGAAATGCCTATGTTTTTTCTTTTTGCAGTTTATTTTTCTCTTTAGAAATTTATTTAGTCAGAACATATATAAATGAAAAAATGAATTTAACTTAGTAATAGAAAGAAATTTAAAAAAATTATTAGAAATTAGCGTTTTTACAACCCCCTTTTAAAACCAAGGCATCACTGTGATGCATTTGCATGTCGTAAACATAGTTGTGTGGGTTTTTTATTCAACCGTTTTAAAAAATGAAGGTATCACTGTGACACATTTGCAGATCGTAAAATTGCTTGTGTTGTTTTTTTTAAGCCACCACAAGACACAGCAGGTAGAATTGAAATTGCCCCTACCCAAAAGTTCGACCCAAAGACATCAGAATTCGTTTTAGAGGTATGGTTCCTTCGGCAAAGTTTCTCATTTTGATCCCTAGAATACGATTTTCACAGAGAAATCAGCGATTTTTAAATCGACCCGCCCTAATGTACATGTGTATGTGTGTATATCGAGTAACTGTATATGTAGACATATGAATATAAGTAGCTTAGGGGCGATACAAGTACGCGATGAGCATGAAACACGTACATACATACATATATGTATATGGAATCATATACGAGAAAGCGTGAGTATATTCAAAAAACGTTGTACGTTAAGTGTTGCCACGAGGTGCCAATTTTCAATCAACTCAAACACTTTCAATGTTACTTCTACATAAATAACGCAACAGTGGCAAGAAGGAATTGAGTTCGTAGGGCAGACGTGATGAAACGAGAAAATAGAGTGAATTAATTAGCTAATTAGCTGCTCCTGCCGGAAAAAATTCAGTTCTAAAATGCATTCGATTAAAAGTTTTAATATAAACAGTGGTTTGGAGATTAAATGGGATAATTTATTAGAAATAAAAAAATTTACGTAACTTCATAGGACAAAAGTTTTATAAATAAGTCAAACGGATCGATTTGACTTCACTGTCATATATTTTAAATAATTGATGCCCTTATTAAAGCATCACAAAAAAAGAAAAAAATTCATAGAATACTTATCCCACATTACAACTGCGTGACGTAATGCCCGCTAAGCTCAGAATTTCACGGAACTGTGAAGTATCCATAGCGGACAGGACCCACTGGGAAACAGGGAATGCCTATAATGACCCTGACTCAGAGGTCTGATTCACGGATGAATCCAAATTCGATGACGAAAGAACGGGAGCTGGCATCTGTGGGCCGAACTAAAAAAATGGATACCAATGGGATGCTACCCCACCTTATTTCAGGCAGAAATCCATGCAATAGATGTGTGTGTTAGAGAATGTCTGCGGAGAGGCACAACATTGAAGAGCACCTACACTATCTCGGACAGCCAGGTGGCCCTGCGTGCCTTGCAATCCTAACATCTTAGCTAGTGGATGACTGCACTGAAATCCTTAATAACCTGGGAGCAAAAAAAAAGGTTTTCTTAGGATGGCTTCCCGCATATCAGGGACTTGAAAGTAATGAATATGCAGATTACCTAGCAAAGCAGGGTGCTATAGCAGCATTCTATGGTCAAGAGCCCTATTGTTTATTTACAAAAGCACACATGAGGGAAACTATAAGTAAGTGGGAAACTAAATAATTCAGATGTTACTGTATTAACTGTCCAGGGCAAAGACAGGCCAATCGGTTTATACTTTCGGTAACGTAATTATCAGCCATACTCATTAATCTAGGCAGGGAGGACCTAAGATCTCTCACTGGGTACTATACGGGGCACTGTGGTCTACGAAAACACCTAAGTAAGTTAAATCTATCCGATACCTAAATTTGTCGTTTCTGTGAGCTCGAGGATAAAACACCGGTTCACATTCTCTGCGAATGCGTCGCTCTGGCAAGGCAGATGCTCTCTCGTCTAGTTTGCGTGACTCTTAATCCCATATGTGCTGTAGAGTAAAAAGCCCGAAGAGGTATTTAGAACACCAAAAGCCTCCACATACAAAATTAAGCTGGAAGGTCATGCACAATAGGTCTGCAAAAAGGTCGCGGTGCTTCCAGGCCTAGCAATAACAATAATAAAGCATCACAAGCACACCCCACTATGCAACACACTAAATAGGCTGCCAGCGAATTAGCGAGTAATGCGACGTTGTGCTCATACTTACGAAAATGAGTCATCAACTGCATTTCACTTCAATATTTATATACACACACACGTCTCGTTCATAAGCTTCTAAAAGCTGTTAGTGATTTAAATGTCAAATTTACGTTATTTGCTTATTTAAATTTGAGATGATTGCCACTTTCACTTGAAATCGCTCATGCGAGAATATTAAATCAAATTAAACAAAATAGATTTGTATGTACATATATATATTTTCATATGAGTAAGTAGTTTTTCCCAGAAAACAGATTTTACTTCAAAATAAGTACACCGTCATGTACTTACCCGACCGCCACAATGAATGATTCAATCGAGGTGGTGCAGAGAAGGTAACATGCTTTTTGCTATGCAGATAATTACAACACTACTAAACTTTGGCACACCTGCTTATCTGCTCAGAATAATTGCTGTTTTAGCGACAGAGTACTCCTCTTTGATACGGATAAGGGACCAAGAAAGCACAACATCACCGGCGGTGTCCCTCAGGGATGTGTTCTAGGATTAACGTTATGGAATGTAATGTATGACGGTGTGCTACAAATCGATATTCCCGGAGGCACGAAAATTGTTGGTTATGCAGATAATATTGTCGTAGTAGCAGTGACCTTGGTGATCTTGATTCTGCTTCAACCATTATATTATGACGCCGTTGGAAGAATAAATGAATGGCTGACGTACATGAAGCTGGAGATGGCTAGAAATAAGACAAAAGTGGTTTTGATGAGCGCAAAAGGGACTGTAGATGATTTAGTCACAACTAAAAGAGATTGTCAAATAAATTCAAAGGCTTTCTTAAAATATTTAGGAGTAAACACTGACTCAAAACCAACTTTTCAGGAGCACTTGAGGGCGGTAGGAGAGAAAGTTTCTGGAGTAAGTGGAAGACCTAACGCGATTAATGCCCAACATCGGCGGTTCAGGCGGAGCTACCCGTGAGCTATATAAGCGCTGCATAGAGGAGATTCCTTTCTGTACGCACTATCCCCCAAATTTGAAACACCAAACCCGTCATATTTCATTGCCCTCGTTTTCACTGCACTACACAGAGTTTTTGTATAGGAGCCTTCCGTTAGAAATTTATATCCACGATTGTGCTGAGAAAGGGAATGTTGAACTGCTGTGAGCAATACGGTTTTTCTAGTTATGACGCAATTGATGCACACTAAAAGGGAGCGCAGAGAAATGCGCATGCGAAGTAGTGGCGACTAAATCGATTTCCCCCCGTGAAGTTATGCTTAGCAGCGGCCCCACGGGGTCGATAAGTGCCCACCCCACGGTGTTGAACACAGATCAATGTCCGCTGATCTTCGGCCCAACAAGTTGGTACCAATCGGTGAGCTGGGGTGTTCAAGTCCACCAGCCTTGGTTTGGCCGAGGAGGACTATCCATACTCCCCTTCCATTTTCGGGTAAAGCCACCCGGTTGCACGGCAACTCCACCGCGAGTTCCGTGCTTGTCTCAGCGTCCCTCTTTCATTGATTTGGATATCTCGATATTTGATTAACAAGTTAATCAGATTGAGATATTGTGTTTTGTCGCAATTTAGGAATGTGACCAACCTTTCCTGTCCTGTAGTGTTACAACAATGTTAAAACATTGTTGAGGACGGAGCTGGTTTTGCTTAGATATTGCTTAAAGGCCGCACTACGTTGACAAACAGAGTGAGCTTGGCACCAATTATGCTCCGTATTAAACTCCATCACAATTGAAATCAAGGGATGTGACCAACCTTTTCCGCGCACAGACCTGTGAGTGCCGAGTGCCCGTCTCAGCAATGTCTCTCGACATCGCTTAAGACCACACTACGTTGACTTGCCATTGCACGCCATATTGTGCTAGATTTAGGCTTCCATTTTTGCTACTATTATTTCACTCCAATTTTCACTCTATTACGCAACACCTATGCTCCATTTTCACTCCAAATTACACTCCTACCACAATTAAAGGGATGTGTCCAATCTTTTCCGCTCACAGACCTGTAAGTACCGAGTACCTGCCCCAGCAACATCTTCGCATAGCAGTCGGCCACACTGCAGTGATTTGACAGCATCAAATCTTGCCACATTTTTGGATGTGGCCATCCATTCAGCGAACGCCTCCTATTCGCTACGCAGTCTAAAGCAGCCTCAAACATCTCAAAAGACGAGATGAGCACCGGCCTAATCGTACAATTATCGATTGTTTTTCGTCTGGCGATAGACATACGTTTCATCTTTCACCATCTTTCACCATCTTTCTCCGGTATCTCCGGTTGCCACAATTATCGGTTGTGACCAACCTTTCATCTGTCCCTCAGGGTCAGCTTCTCAATGAAATTGGGTGTATTGTGACAAGCAAGAGACCGAATTCCCTTGGGGTTGCACGCCCCAAGGGAAAACAAGTCGACTCAGAGCGTGTCATAAAGTGAGCTCTTATTTGAAACAACAGCCACCGCGATGCTCCCACAAGGGGGCCATCCCAGGACAGGAGGTGAGACCTGAATACAAAGCATCGTTCGATGCAGTGCATCAGGTCACAGTGGCTTCTCCTGCTCCCGCGGTAGCAGTATTTATAAAGACCTTGCCTAGGGTCCCACAGGGTGATATCCGCGTCCACCCTGCTACCTTTCGAGTAAAACACCTTACTCATGGATTGGGTACCCATGGTATTATGGTCGCCTTTTACGACCGGTATAACTGCCGTGGGCATATTCTAACCCCTAACCCACAGGGGGAGTCCCCACGGGGTGTGGACACATGAACAGAATTAGCCTGCTTTCATTGGGTCGGTTGAGGGCAGTGCGATATACCACCTTCCAATAAAAAAAAGTTACGCCTCTTCAGAAACTACAACTTACAGCAGTTATCGTCTTCTTAGAAAGTTTGTTTTAACGAATAGAAGGTAATGTTCGCTATATCTTATGCCTCCCTCGCACAAATTTTAAAATCACTTAATAGCCAATTTATTATATTTAACTCCACTTAAACACCGAACGATGAATAATTTCTCATGTTTTTGACTTAAATATAATCTAGGTTCGATCTCATATTTGACCAATTAAACCTTTACTACCAACAATAAATTTGCAGTGATTTAAGCAAACAACTTACGTGTGCCATTAAAGCTCATTAAAGTGTCTATCCTAATAGCAGCCAAGCACACACACACACACACAAATTTACATAAGTACACCTGAGCTATCAAATATTTGCTGTCAAAATGCTGTGTATGTCATTAGCCAATATATAATATGTACACATTCTAAATAGGATAGATGTTGCAGGTGAAAAGGTAGATATGCACATTAGAGTGGGTCGATTTGTATGGACGAAATTTAACTGATATGGCGCCATCGATTTTTGATATGATTTGGGCTCAGAAAAAAAGTTCCACTACGCATACCCAAAAAAAATAATTTTCGAGCCTGCGAAATTTAATTTTTTTGACTTTTTTCGACTCTGATTTTTAAGGTTTTTTCATGACCTACTAAAAAAATTTTCACATGTATACCCTGTCCTACCCAAAAATGTCCGCTAAAAACGTTGTCGATTTTTGATATTTATCGACAACGATTTTAGTGGACATTTTTGGGTCGGACAAGGTACACATGAAAATTTTACAATCAAAATTTTTTTAGTAGGTCTTGCAAAAAACCTTAAAAATCAAAGTCGAAAAAAAGTAAAAAAAATGAAATTTCGCAAGCTCGAAAATTATTTTTTTGGGAATGCGTAGTGGAATTTTTTTTCCTGAGCCCAAATCCTATCGAAAAAATGATGGCGCTATATCGGTTAATAAATCGACCCAGTCTAATGCACATAAGTACCAATGTGTGTGTGAAGAGAAAAAGCCAATATCCTTAAAATCGTTCAAATTTTCCAAAATGACAACATCAGCAGATTTTCCACACGGTTACACTGAAATGCAACAAAAGTAGCAGAACATTGTCGAACCATAGCTGCAATAACAACAAGATAACTCGATTTAGTACAAGTAGTATGCGAACTAAGCAAGAAGAATGCTAAGTTAGAGAGAGTGAGTGAATGATATAGAATGAGCAAGCACATATTTGCAGGTAAGGAAGTGAGAAAGAAAAAAAGGAGAATAAAAAAGCACCAAAAAATGCAACAACGATAACCCTTAAGTACACAACACATGACAACTTGTGTTAGGTATTTAGGTACTTCACATAAAATTTCACACACAATTTTAACCAAATGGCGTATTATCAGCTTGACTGGCGTTGTCCACCCCATGTTCTTAAGGTAAGCAGCCTAAGGAGAGTTTTGAATGACATTTTTGTGTTTGTTAGGGCAACTTAATATTGTATGCGTATGCATGTAGTGTATGTGCAAAAAAGCAAGGAGTCTCGTTAGAGAAGTAGAAATTTCAAGCAATACCATGCATGTTTTTATGTGTGAAAACTGTTGCTGACGAGAACTAACCAGCCATTCAAGTCTCAACTTAAAATCGGATTGTATTTCGAATATGCTGAAGTCTACAAGAACTGAAAGGCATTCACATAATATGTATGACATGTTCGTATTTTAAAAGTGAATAAAAATAAAAAAACGTATGTATTTAAGTTCCAGTATATACCCTAGTGTGAATTTAAAAAAATTATTTTCATTTAAAAAAAGTCCCATTTGCAAACTAATAAGCTTAAGATCCATTAAACCTTTACTACAATCTTAAATTTATTATTTTATTTCTTGTGCTAGTGGTTTTTTAACTCATTAAGAACAAAGTTAATAGACATGATTTAGACCAATTTCTATGGGCTTCTCCACACATCGGATGAGCTTTGTAATAAAATTGATAGCTATCTCCCTGATCTCTACAGTTTTTTCGCTCGCGAAACCTGGCCTTGTCACTCGACCAAATCAGCGGCGACCTATTTACAACATGGACGCGCCAAATGTCGACCATCGACGTCGATGCATTACGCTATAGACTGTCTTACACCCAAAATCGTGGATGTGACGTTCGATCAGGATCTATATTTTTGAGAGTATGCACACACAATTGTTTCTAAATCCAGAGCCGTAATAAAATCCTTAAATCTCTTGCCGGCAGCACTAGGGTTGAAGACAAAGAAACGCTCATTACCACCTACAAAGCAATTTGCCGGCGGCTGATTGCATGCTACGCGGCCGCTTGGTCGCCAAGTCTAAAGGTTACTCACTGGAAGAAAATACAGGCCCGCGAAAATACTGCCCTCAGAACCGCTACGCGCTGTCTTCTTATATCCTCAGAACACCACCTATACAATGAGGCGGGGGGGGGAGGAGAGAAATAAAATGCTTAACCAACAGTTTCTGTTGAATATCCAGAAATCTGGGCATCTCAACAGACATCTGGTTGATGAGGTTACACCTCCCATGGGCTTAAGGGGTCATTTCCGTAAGCATTATGTGGAAATACGGCAATTAAGAACACAAACCGTATGAAGCAAAAAAGCACAAGCAAGCTCAGCTTCGATCTGGATACTGTAACAGGTTAGACTCTTACCTATCCATAATCAACCCCGACATAGAAAATGAATGTTCTGCTTGCCTCTTCAGTTGTAATGTGGAGCCAGCGCCTCTAAAACCCCTATCACTACGGTCCACCGCTGTTGAAACTGCAAGTTTCCTTGGACTCCTGTTAGAGGACATTGATGACAATTTGTGATCGGTCGCACTTATTGAATGGAGCGTAGCACCGCTACAACAAGAACCAATTTCAAAACTTCAATGGTTAGACCTGGCTTCTCTGTGATTAATTATATAAACGATTACATTGGGGGCGCGTCGTTCAGATCCCTAATATATACTTTTAGTTCGCTGCTGAGGGGACAGTCTTAGCCAGATAGCGTGCTCAAGGAGAAAATTATGTACAACACAACGAATTTTTGTGTCTTGTGAACCAAATTTCGTATAATATAGGAGATTTAACTCACTTCACTGAGTATAAACTAAGCTTGAGTGCTTTTGTGAAATTTTTGGTATAAAAGAGCAGTGAAGCTGAACGTGTGTAGCTGCCACGCATAGTGTCACGGCGTCATTATAATTTGGCCCTAAGTACGCTAACATGAAGCTGGAAGCTGTCAAATTAATAATCTCATACCGAAAACCGCAAAGGAGGCAGAGTGTAAATCAAATAGTAATGACGCAGTAGCCCCGTCCGTGACAAGGCCTTTCCAACCGTTGAAATAACGTTGTCAGAATGGAGCGTGATATAATACGCTGTGGCTGTATAATCAACGGATTAAAGACAAAGCTTCTTTGACTGATGTAACTGAAAAGGGTAACTCACTCGAATAATTATTGAAGGAAAAACAAAGTTTTGTCTAGAGGGAGATGGTACCTCTTAGAGGGTAGTATTTTAAGTGCATGTTAATGACACTGACTTTGCGGCTTTCGGTGCTTCTCCCTTTGAAATCGAAAAAAATACTGGATAATATGTCAACTAGTAAACAACAAAAGCAGAATATGTAAGAAGAAGCATTTACAAGCTGTGGTAGCACTCAGCCAATTCAGAGTCGAATGGGTGGTCCACTTTCTTTCCTGATAAACCTGAGATGGTTTGTGTGGCTTGAGTCAAATAAAAATCGATGATTGAAGTTGTAACAAGTCGGGTGAGATACCAGGTGACGAGAGGTAGATAAGCCAGCAACAGCAGCTGGTAAGAGGGAAACGGTTGGATAAAGGTGGAAAATATTCGGGGAGCCAAAGCTACGGTTGACGAGTGATCAGTGAGCATTTAATGAGAGGCTTATGCCAAATCGACGAATAACCAAAATTACCAGTTGAGCTTGTGCACAGTGAGTCTGTGGTTGGTTGGCTGGTGTCAAAAATTACCGCAAACGTGTGATCGGATGCTAATAAGTGTAGAAGTGCGGCATAGGTGGATAGTTTTCTGATGAACTATAAATGGTAGGGGTTTTTAAACGGTAAAGATGTTTATGGTTAATGGGTGCCAAATTGGTCAATAGGTCAAGAGCGACATCAGTGGTGATAGCTAAACCAGAAAGTGTTGTGTAGCGCAACCTACCTGTGGGCAAATCCTCTTTATATAGCGCGCGAGGTCCTGTCAAACCAAAATTTCTCAGGAAGCAGTCGTTGGATGACACAGAAACGTTCAACGTAGTCATATAAAATCAATCCGGAGGGTCGGGATGGTGCACTTATGGTGCTACAATTACTGAATGTACCGATAATATCCCGAAACCAAAAATTTCGATAAAACTTCCCAAAATATTCGAGGAGTCTGCTCACCGCTAGACAAGAAGAGGCAATGGAATGCAGATGATTAGCCATTGAATGTGAAAAAACACATGAAGATTATTTTCACTGTGATGAGGCTTATCAACTTTAATCTTTAACTGGCCTTGTCCCTGCTGATTACAAATCTAATTGGGAAAGCCGAAAAAAACTATCATTATGCAGTGAAGAGCTCATCAAGTACAAGGATTTGGAAAATTAGTAATACTACAACGGCGGAAGAGGCGAGATCAAAAATAGGCTTACTCATGTTCTTTGCACCTAAAAATTATCCTCTTTTTCACTTGAATTGCTGTACATTTTTTGGTTCCTAAGATATATAGGATTGTCAAACCTGCTAAGACGGTATTAACTACTTCTTTTTGCGAGTGGTTCTGGGCTCCACGCTCTTAAGACTGCCACAATTGCTGGAGTGTACTGCCCTCAAATACTACTAGTATGGTGAGTAGGGCTAGGAAAGCAGCAGTTGGCTTGTACTGTACTAAATATATTCTGCTCCCGTGGAGGCTGATTTGATGAAACGCACTATACATGCTGAGAATTTAGCAAAGAGTTAATTCTAATACGACCGACAGCGTAGTTTGTTATCAGCACTGCTCTTAGAAGAAAATTTGTATTATCACACTTATAACTAATATGATCTCTGTTAAGAGCCAAATTGTATGCAGTATGGTATAAAAAACTAGATTAATATAACCACAACAACAAAGATTACGAAAAAATCACGAAAATTGCATTTTAAGCAGTATTGACTCTTACCGTTTGGGTTCAACGGTGCAAACGCCATCTCTTGCTTAACGAAGAAGGCAGAAACGCTAAAGAGGATGCTGACGAAAGTTTGAAAGGACTGTCAAGAAGTGACGAAAAAAAACCAGTATTTTGAACACTACCGAAGAGGAAGTAGACTATAACACCGAAGTCGCCTTTACACTCACATTGACAACAACAGTGCGCATGTGTGTATATGTGTACCACTGTGGATGTTAACAGTACCAGAGTGGCTGTATAAGAAAGTCCAATACAATTTGCGCTATTATGACCAAAGTCGATTGACGTTTGTTGTTCGTACTGCTATTGTTGTTGCTATTGCCGTTGAGTTTATGGCAGGTGCTAAAATATTTATGTTGTTGTTGCTGTTTGCTGCTTGCTCTTACTGACGTTAACATGAAGTGTTCATACAGACGAAGTCGAGCTACAATAATATCAACTAAAGAAAATCACATCATCTAAACTGCAACAGCAACATCAATGCCAATAACAATAGCAAACACGTAATAACATTACGGAGTAGTGGTGAAAGTGTAAAAGAAAATTGATATGTCAATAGAGCAAAAGTTCTGGTCAATTTGATGGCAAACAAATTTGTTGCTCTAGAAGGGTCTCTTGGCCCCTGAATTATGTACAAATAACAAGCTCTAATACACGTTGCAGATGTCATTGTGTTGTGTATTGTGTGGTCTTTTATGTATGTAAGCTCTAGGATATATTGTCGATAATGTGATTGCGGCTGTTTAGTCGTTTGAAAAATGTTTGCACATTAAAGTAAAAATGTTATCTCGCCGAAAGTGTATGACTGTGCAAAGTTGGAATTTTTTTTAAATTAGATGTGTGCAACTGCATGTGAATTGTATAACAGACCCAACCAAATGAAGTTGAGTAAGCAAAATGTGAGCATTGATTTTGATATTTTAGGGCGTAAGAGGTTTAAAATTTGAAGGTTTAGTTTTAAACCATTCAAGCACTTTCCCAAGTCAAACGAAAGCAGTAAGGAAGGGAAAGGTAAGGTATGGAAAGGAAAGGAAAGCAAAGGAAATGAAAAGGAACTTAGAGGAAAGGAAACGAAAGAAAAAGGAAAAGTAGGTAAGCAAAGCAAAAAAGGAAAGGAAAAGAAGGGAAATTAAAGGAAAGAAAAGAGAAGAAAAGAAAGAAAGATAAGAACAGAGAAAGAAAAGAAAGAAAAGAAAAGAAAAGAAATAAAAGAAAAGAAAATAAATAAAGAAAAGAAAATAAAATAAGAAAGAAAGAAAATAAAACGGAGAGGAACATGAAAGTAGAGGAAAGGAAACGAAAGAAAAGGAAAGGAAGGTAAAGCAAAGCAAATAAAAGGAAAGGAAAAGAAGGGAACGGAAAGGAAGAAAAGAGAAAAAGAAAGGACAAGCAAGAATAGAAAAAAAAGAAAGACAGAAAGGAAAAGGAAAGAAAGAAAGAAAAGGAAGAAGAGAAAAGAAAAGAAAAGAAGTAAAGAAATGAAAAGAAAGAAAAGGAAGAAAGAAAAGAAAAGAAAGAAAGAAAAGAAAGAAAGAAAGAAAAGAAAAGGAAAGAAAGAAAGAAAAGACAAAGAAAAGAAAAGAAAAGAAAAAAAGAAAGAAAAGAAAAGAAAGAAACAACGAAAAGAAAGAAAGAAAAGAAAAACGAGAGAAAAGGAAGGAAGGAAAAAAGAATGATAAAGGGAAAGAAAATAAGAAAAGGAACAAAAGAAAGAAAAAGAAAAGAAAGGAAACAAAGAAAGGATGGATAGGAAACGAAAGGAAATGATAGTTAATGAAAGGAAAGGAAAAGGAGGAAGGAAGGTGAATGGAAAGGAGTGTGAAAAGAACGAAGTCAAAATCGGAGCTAAAGCCGAAGCGTGAACCAAAGCCGGACGATGTGTTACCAGTTCATTATCGAAGTGCTAACGGCTTGTTATCGACGGGTTGTGGGCGTGTTATCAATTCTATCTGCGTTATCCTTTTGTAGTAGTGTGATCAAGCGAGGTATAGAAAAGCTAATAAAATTTGCTACGATAAAAAGGGGTTTCGATTGTTAATCGACAGTTGTCGACAGTTTATCGATTTCTTATCGAAAAGTTAAGTTATGCCTTTGTGAGTTATGTCTCGCATGATTCGACATAACAGAAAATTTTTGTCGAAAAGTAGGGAAGAGAAGATTTTGTTGGTGATAAATATATAATTCAGTGATTGTCTACTGGGAACAGACGCTATTGTAGTCCTCTCCCAAAGCTTATGAAAGCGGTTGCGCTTGGTAACATCCACTCGTTTATTGGAGACATCAATCAGTCTCTGTTCCATATAACTCAAGTCAACTCCTCGCAGAAAAGTTGGAGCAATGAGTGGGAATCTATTTTGAGGTAGGGCGTGGAGTGTATAAGTATTAAAATTTATAAATAACATCGAAATCTAAAAGTATGTGAAGATCAGATTTTAACTATGTACTGTTGTTTTTTTATAAAAAAGATATTAATGGCAGTTGTATGCGTAATTGCAATAATTCCTTGATAAGTTATCGATATAAGTCAAAAGAGCTGGGAAAATGTTTTGTGGGTGACGAGCGTGAAAAACGGGAAAGAGTAGGACATAGGTTTATTATTAATAGGTCTGGAACCACTGCGACCTTTGTGCAGATCTATTGTGTAGGACATAGTTAGAAGGACTCGGACCTATTCTGCTTCACCAAGCGAGAAAGTAGAAGACGTCTCAAGAGATTGTTTATGGATAGTGTTTTATAGTCATATGCTCGATCATGTGAGCGCCTACGGCTCCTTTCGCTCTAATTGTAATAAAAATGGAATGATGTAGAATCGTCGGAAGAATTAACCACGAATTGCTAACAAAATTGTATGTGATGCATCAAGGAATTGAAGATTTGAAGATAGAACAGATGGACTGTGGGACGAATTGGTTTCGGTGGGGCATAAAAGAGCGCGAGCAATGGATTGAATGCATTTAGGGTATTGACAATTTTGGGTATAAAGGAACGCAATGCATGTTGTTATTGTTATTGTAGCGATAAAGACAATTCCCGAAGATTTTGGGGAGTTTTATCGATGTTGATGGTACTTTGCCCGGATATAGATATGGGACGTTCCTGTAAGAAGCACCATTAAGGTATAAGCCCGACCACCTCGGGAACCACCACATTGAACCTTCTAGACCGTCCTCCACCTCCTTTACTCCGTATTTTACTTCATAGTACGAAAATTTTTCTTTATTGTCATCGCTAAAAATTGATGCCTAGGTAACACAGCCACTCCGATTAGCCGAATCACACGTATGCAAATCACACAAATCAAGCAGATAAATGGTATTAACACGTATAGAAAGAAAAAATGTCAAAATGAAGTGAAAAACAGACGTCAAAAGCATTTCCTTGGTTTGAAAACTCAATGAGGCCAAATTAGCACCAAATTTCGCGTGATTACGGATGTCGATACATATTTACTAGGTTTCCCAGTTTTACTGCTCGCAGTCTGAAGAGGACACTCCTGATTCGAAAAAGCCCGTACAAATAGAACCGTAGGAAGTCTAAGTTCGGGTGTAACCGAACATAACATACTCAGTTGAGAGCTATGGAGACAAAATAAGGAAAATCAATCTGGGGTAACCCTGGAATGTGGTTGTATAACATGTGTATCAAATGAAAGGTATTAAAGAGTATTTTAAGAGAGAATAGGCCATAGTTCTATGGATGAACGCCATTTAGGGATATCGCCATAAAGGTAGACCAGGGCTGACTCTAGAATTTGTTTGTACGATATGGGTATCAAATGAAAGGTGTTACTGAGCATTTTAAGAGGGCAGTGGGCCTTAGGTCTATCGGTGGACGCCTTTTCGAGATGTCCCATTAAGGTGGACCAGGGTGATTCTATAATGTGTTTGTACGATATGGGTATCAAATGAAAGCTGTTAATGAGTATTTTGAAAAGGAGTGATCCTTAGTTCCATAGGTGGACGCCGTTTCGAGATATCGCCATAAAGGTGGACCAGGGGTGTCTCTAGAATGTGTTTGTACGATATGGGAATCAAATGAAAGGTGTTACTGAGCATTTAAGAGGGAGTGGGCATTAGGTCTATAGGTGGACGCCTTTTCGAGATATCGCCATTAGGGTGGGCCAGGGGTGACTCTAGAATGTTTGTACGGTATGGGTATCAAACGAAAGGTGTTACTGAGCATTTTAAGAGGGAGTGGGCATTAGGTCTATAGGTGGACGCCTTTTCGAGATATCGCCATTAGGGTGGGCCAGGGGTGACTCTAGAATGTGTTTGTACGATATGTGCATCAAACGAAAGGTGTTACTGAGCATTTTAAGAGGGAGTGGGCATTAGGTCTATAGGTGGACGCCCTTTCGAGATATCGCCATTAGGGTGGGCCAGGGGTGACTCTAGAATGTTTGTACGATATGGGTATCAAACGAAAGGTGTTACTGAGCATTTTAAGAGGGAGTGGGCATTAGGTCTATAGGTGGACGCCTTTTCGAGATATCGCCATTAGGGTGGGCCAGGGGTGACTCTAGAATGTGTTTGTACGATATGGGTATCAAATGAAAGGTGGTACTGAGCTATTTTAAAAGGGAGTAATCCTTAGGTCTATAGGTGGACGCCCTTTCGAGATATCGCCATTAAAGGTGGGCCAAGGGGTGACTCTAGAATGTTTGTACGATATGGGTATCAAACGAAAGGTGTTACTGAGCATTTTAAGAGGGAGTGGGCATTAGGTCTATAGGTGGACGCCTTTTCGAGATATCGCCATTAGGGTGGGCCAGGGGTGACTCTAGAATGTGTTTGTACGATATGGGTATCAAATGAAAGGTGGTAAGGAGTATTTTAAAAGGGAGTAATCCTTAGTTCTATAGGTGGACGCCTTTTCGAGATATCGCCATAAAGGTGGACCAAGGGTGACTCTAGAATGTTTGTACGATATGGGTATCAAACGAAAGGTGTTACTGAGCATTTTAAGAGGGAGTGGGCATTAGGTCTATAGGTGGACGCCTTTTCGAGATATCGCCATTAGGGTGGGCCAGGGTGACTCTAGAATGTGTTTGTACGATATGGGTATCAAATGAAAGGTGGTAATGAGTATTTTAAAAGGGAGTAATCCTTAGTTCTATAGGTGGACGCCTTTTCGAGATATCGCCATAAAGCTGGACCAAGGGTGACTCTAGAATGTTTGTACGGTATGGGTATCAAACGAAAGGTGTTACTGAGCATTTTAAGAGGGAGTGGGCATTAGGTCTATAGGTGGACGCCTTTTCGAGATATCGCCATTAGGGTGGGCCAGGGTGACTCTAGAATGTGTTTGTACGATATGGGTATCAAATGAAAGGTGGTAATGAGTATTTTAAAAGGGAGTAATCCTTAGTTCTATAGGTGGACGCCTTTTCGAGATATCGCCATTAGGGTGGGCCAGGTGTGACTCTAGAATGTTTGTACGATATGGGTATCAAACGAAAGGTGTTACTGAGCATTTTAAGAGGGAGTGGGCATTAGGTCTATAGGTGGACGCCTTTTCGAGATATCGCCATTAGGGTGGGACAGGGGTGACTCTAGAATGTTTGTATGATATGGGTATCAAACGAAAGGTGTTACTGAGCATTTAAGAGGGAGTGTACATTAGGTCTATAGGTGGACGCCTTTTCGAGATATCGCCATTAGGGTGGGCCAGGGGTGACTCTAGAATGTTTGTACGATATGGGTATCAAACGAAAGGTGTTACTGAGCATTTTAAGAGGGAGTGGACATTAGGTCTATAGGTGGACGCCTTTTCGAGATATCGCCATTAGGGTGGGCCAGGGTGACTCTAGAATGTGTTTGTACGATATGGGTATCAAATGAAAGGTGGTAATGAGTATTTTAAAAGGGAGTAATCCTTAGTTCTATAGGTGGACGCCTTTTCGAAATATCGCCATTAGGGTGGGCCAGGTGTGACTCTAGAATGTTTGTACGATATGGGTATCAAACGAAAGCTGTTACTGAGCATTTTAAGAGGGAGTGGGCATTAGGTCTATAGGTGGACGCCTTTTCGAGATATCGCCATTAGGGTGGGCCAGGGGTGACTCTAGAATGTTTGTACGATATGGGTATCAAACGAAAGGTGTTACTGAGCATTTTAAGAGGGAGTGGGCATTAGGTCTATAGGTGGACGCCTTTTCGAGATATTGCCATTAGGGTGGGCCAGGGGTGACTCTAGAATGTTTGTACGATATGGGTATCAAACGAAAGGTGTTACTGAGCATTTTAAGAGGGAGTGGACACTAGGTCTATAGGTGGACGCCTTTTCGAGATATCGCCATTAGGGTGGGCCAGGGGTTACTCTAGAATGTTTGTACGATATGGGTATCAAACGAAAGGTGTTACTGAGCATTTTAAGAGAGAGGGGGCATTAGTTCTATAGGTGGACGCCTTTTCGAGATATCGCCATTAGGGTGGGACAGGGGTGACTCTGGTATGTTTTTGTACGATATGGATATCAAATTAAAGGTATTAATGAGGGTTTTAAAAGCGAGTGGCCCTTAGATGTATATGTGAAGGCGTTCTCGTGATATCCACCAAAATGTGGACCAGGTGATCCAGAAAATCATCTGTCGGGTACTGCTAATTTATTTATATATGCAATACCACTAACAGTATTCCTGCCAAGATTCCAAGGGCTGTTGATTTCGCCTTGTAGAACTTTTTCATTTTCTTCTACTTAATATGGTAGGTGTCACACCCATTTTACAAAGATTTTTCCAAAGTTATATTTTGCGTCAACAAACCAATCCAGTTACCATGTTTCATCCCTTTTTTCGTATTTGGTATAGAATTATGGCATTTTTTTCATTTTTCGTAATTTTCGATATCGATAAAGTGGGCGTGGTTATGGTCAGATTTCGCCCATTTTTTATACCAAGAAAAAGTGAGCTCAGGTAAGTACGTGGGCTAAGTTTAGTAAAGATATATCGGATTTTGCTCAAGTTATTGTGTTAATGGCCGAGCGGAAGGACAGACGGTGGACTGTGTATAAAAACTGGGCGTGGCTTCCACCGATTTCGCCCATTTTCACAGAGAACAGTTACCGTCATAGAATCTATGCTCCTACCAAATTTGAGAAGGATTGGTAAATTTTTGTTCGACTTATGGCAATAAAAGTATTCTAGACAAACTAAATGAAAATGGGCGGAGCCACGCCCATTTTGAAATTTTCTTTTATTTTTGTATTTTGTTGCATCATATCATTACTGGAGTTGAATTTTGACTTAATTTACTTATATACAGTAAAGATATTAAATTTTTTGTTAAAATTTGAATTTAAAAAAATTTTTTTTTAAAAAGTGGGCGTGTTCTTAATCCAATTTTGCTAATTTTTATTTAGCACATATAGAGTAATAGTAGTAACGTTCCTGCCAAATTTCATCATGATATCTTCAACGACTGCCAAATTACAGCTTGCAAAACTTTTAAATTACCTTCTTGTAAAAGTGGGCGGGGCCACGCCCATTGTCCAAAATCTTACTAATTTTCTATTCTGCGTCATAACGTCAACCCATCTACCAAGTTTCGTCGCTTTATCTGTCTTTTGTAATGAGTTATCGCACTTTTTCGGTTTTTCGAAATTTTCGATATCGAAAAAGTGGGCGTGGTTATAGTCCGATATCGTTCATTTTAAATAGCGATCTGAGATGAGTGCTCAGGAACCTACATACCAAATTTCATCAAGATACCTCAAAATTTACTCAAGTTATCGTGTTAACGGACGGACGGACGGACGGACGGACGGACGGACGGACATGGCTCAATCAAATTTTTTTTCGATCCTGATTATTTTGATATATGGAAGTCTATATCTATCTCGATTCCTTTATATATGTACAACCAACCGTTATCCAATCAAACTTAATATACTCTGTGAGCTCTGCTCAACTGAGTATAAAAATTCGCCAGAATGGTTCTGATTTGGCAATCCGTTTGTGAATGCGGGCGTAACACACGCTGCTCTTGACGAAGGAACCATCACGCTGTAATTTTCGTGAAAAAGGTCTTCGATGTCTTCTGCCTTTCTACGTCGTCATAGTTGTCTTACTCCATTTTGGCCGCTTTGGCTCCAGCATATCACTGTGTCGAGCAAAAGTGCTTCGAAGATATCCAGGTAAACTATGTTAGCAAAAACTTCAATACACTCACTGGGTCCAATTGCGGTCAATTGATATCAATCATGGCTTTTGATGCAAAGCAAAGCTTTTGCAAATAGGAAAGCCAGACATAAAAAACCATTACAGAAATAAAAGATAGCGCCAAACAGCATCGCCAAAGTGCATACAACCGTTGTACAAAAACTTGCTGTCGGGTATCTTCAAAAAAGCTTGGGCGGGCGTTAAACGACTAGCAAGAACTAAATTGATGTAAATTTTCTTTCTTATCCGTTAGGCAACGGGATGGTTATCGATGTTGATGGTCGTTGCCGGAAGCAGATTCAGTACGTTTCCGGTAACATAGCCATAGAGGTACTAGCCCTACCATCTCGTGACGTATTTGGTGTACCATATGAAACCTTCTAGGCCATAAGCCCTCCCACCCCTAGATGCATCAGGAGTTCAGATAACCAAGCTCGGCTGTTACTGAAACAAGATTCGCCTCAGGTAGGTGAGTTGACAATTGGTTGGATAAGCTATATATTGGGCTGACAACCCCTTGAGAGGGTTGCGCTACCCACCCTGAATCAATTTGGTATTTTAGTCGCCTTCTTACGACAGGCATACATACCGCGGCTTAATTGTAAGCCCCTAATCCGCTGGGGTGACAACAAACAAAGTCACTCTTAGCACTTTATGGACATTGTGTAATTTGCGAACTTTTTGTACCAGCTCTTAGTTTATCCTAGGGTTATCACAACTTAACCTAAGCGGAGCTGGTTTTAATCGAAAAAAGTTGCCTGTCTCGAACGCTCCTTGCTCCGACATCTGTTTGATCCCCTACTTCTAGAGTTGTACTATATGAAAACTATTGAAGTTAAATACAACCCACAACGGAAATATAAAAACTGAACACATAGCTATGCTTAGCATTATACTTACACAACACTACAGTTGTGGCTTATTCCAATGCATTGGAAAACACATTACATTTACATATTTTCGGTGAACTTTGGCTATAATGCAACAATGTTTTTGCAAAATATTTGCACTCATAATCGTAGTGGCAAGGAAAATGTATAAAATAAACAAATAAATAACACAGAAAATACAAACAAAAACACTGCTTGCTACAGCAACAATAAACAATGCATAATAAAATGGTGACAACAACAACAATCACAGAAAATAGATTGCTTTTGCAGGTAAAATGCTCAGCGCTGGTGCAGCAATAGAGAAGACAGAAATAACAATAGCAAAAACGGAGGATATACAGATCTATGTTTATGTACGAAGTGTTTTTTATATTTCATTTCATTTCATTTATTTTTTAGTCTATGATTTCGCTAATCTTACAGACTAGATGTGACATTCATTCACTTAATGTATAAATTTTTTATACATAATACTAGTAAAGCTTAGCGCTAAGGACGCTCTCGGAGTGTCGAAGTCAAGCTCAAGGCTAAAAAAGATCCTGTTATATATTCACTGAGGGCCCTAGAGATTGGATCAAAATGGTGATAGTTAGCTCCGATAACTTTCACGTGGCACGGATATTGGGCACGAAGGTTCTGCTCGGGACGTTGAAGCCATATTTGCGCTAGTAGTGTTCCGGGCAGGCAGCCCCGAACCACATATAAGATCCTACACAAACACGCCGCGATTGATATACGTCTGGCGCAAGCGACTTCATGTTTATGAGGGCACAGCGGGCGCGGTAAGAAGGTATTTGTTCTAAAAAATTAAGCGTGTTGAGTGCGAATCGAGTGAACCTTTTCTGTACTTTTTCAGTTTCCAGGTCTTTGAGAATGAGAGGAATAAATTGGGTTCCAAATTATGGAAGCATCTTCCGCTTTGAGAGAACTAAGAGATTATATAAATTTTTCTGGTGTATATGGATCTTTGAAAGCTCGCCCATATCGCCGCAGAAAGCCAATTGGAATAGGCTTTAGGAAGGAATGAGCTAATATGATTCGCGAAGGTACACAGAGTCTACCATTACTCCAAGATCAACGAATTCCTTACGCTAGAGATATCATCAGCAATTGAATCGCGTTTAATGTATTGAGGTTTCTCGAAGCGTCATAAAGAACATTTCTTTATATTAAGGCGTAGATTATTTATAATGCTCCAATTAGCTATCTATTTGATATCTTGTAAAAGACACATCTGACATGCTCGAAATTGTTCTAAAACTTTAGATCTTGCGTAGAGCAGGTATTTTGAACTCCTAAAACGTTTTTTTAGAAAGAATAATAGCAAACATTGTAACAACAGCATTGTTGTTGTGGTATTTATGTAGCACAAATGTATTGAGGACAACTGGCGAGCTGTGTACACATGATTTACTTTTATCTACAGTTTTAAGCTTTATATGCGTGTAGTTTTGTGTTTGTATGTATTGGTGTTTATACGGGTATATGCAGTCTGTGAGCCAGTGATAAATCCGTAGCAAAAATAACGCGTGAAAGTGTGTAAATTAGATGGTCAATCCTGTAAAACACGCTGTGAATAGTGACAGCTTGAGTTCTGTAAAGAGGAATGACATTAGAGTTGGGTCGTTCGTCTGATGTGTCCAATTGACCGGGTCTCATTACACTCACACGTGAACTAGATCTTCGGTTCGGTTCTATTTGTTCTTTTAGTTCTTTCTCTCCGTCTCGTTCGCGAACATTGTGTAATTCATACATACATATGTATGTAGAATTTCACAGTGAACACGAATGTCGATGATGCCACTTACACTAAAGATATGTATTTGTGACACTGCTACAAAAAGATATGTATGGACTATTTATGAAAACGTCTTTGTAAGAAACTAATTATTATATTTATTCAACTTGAAAAGTTCATATTTACAATTTGTGTCTGTACTCTTTCAATTCCTGGTCTTCCAAACTTTGTAACTCTTTTTGAAGTTAATTATACATCTTAATATATAAAAACAACGTGTCACAAACATTTTCGGCCGCGGTGGACTCCTAAACTACTGAACCGATTTTGAATTTGTTTTGCACCCCGGGTGTAGTTCGATCTATCTTGAAATATAGGATAGGTTATATTTCAGTTTATAGTCGCAATATTATTTTATTGCAATTTTTTTTTATTTGTTATACGTAATAATAAAATTACATATACGCACAAGCACTCACATTTTCAGGTGTGCGGATATACTTGCGTGTAATTGCTTGGTTTTTAATTAAACAACCTGCTTATCAATAAAAAATATTATAGCGAATGATTCAAGTATAGCACATCAGCAGGCCCGTCGAGGGGGGGAGGGTGGGTTTTCTGAGGGGGGCCCGCGATTTAGAGATACTATGAAATTTTTTTTTAATTCAGGAGAGTCTTTTAGTTGTGTAGAGGGTAATTTGCATACCTGGGTGACTAGGTCTCAGATATAGGCCAAAACGTGGGCCAGTGAATGCCTAGACAGTGTTTATACAATATGTGATATCAAATGAAAGCTGTTGATGAGTGCTTTAGTACAGAGTAATATATTATCCAGAGACGGACTGGGACTGGATTTGGGACTAGGCTGGAGCTGGGACGGACTGGGACTGGAATAAATACATACCACCTCTGGACAGGCATAAGATGCAGAGAATGAGAGAAATTGAGAGAAGAGAAAAGAGAGAAGGAGATTGAGAAAGACGATAGAATGTAGACGAAGATGGAGATAGATGAAGCGAAAAAGACGGAGGAGATTGAATAAAAGAATTAGGACAAAAGTGAGAGGTGAGGGCAGAGTCAGACGGAAAAGCTTATAAAATGTATGCAGATAGGCCAATTTAGGGTAGGACAACGTCTGCTGGTCTTCTAGTATGCATATATATTAACTTATTTATTCATAAAACATTTAAATATACCTACACAAAGCATTGCTGCATACATACCCCCATCTATACTTGTTGACTTTTTTCGTGGGGGTGAGCAGCAGTGAAAAAATTTGCTTGAAAAAAAGGAACAGATGAACAAAAAGAACAACTTGTTCATTCATCAGAAAAAGAACGAAATACCGAATCTCTGAAATGAACGAAAAAGCACAACTCTGGAGAGAATTGCTTTTCACAAGCATTTGTATTGTAGAAGTTTTAGTGTGGCGAGTTTGCTTAGGTGAAAGAAAAGGGTTGTGTTACTCTGAGTATTATTCCCGGCATTCAATTTTGGTTGTTGTGTTTGTGTTGCATTTTCTAAAGAGCAAATCACTTGATCTTTTAATGGTTACGCTCTTTTTCAATGTCTATTAAACGAAACATTTTCGGTAGATTATTAATGAGAGTTTTTGTAAGTTTGAAGCACACTGCGCAGCTACAAAACCACGTTGCAAAAAACACAATCAAGCTCCACGTGCGAAAAGACTGCAATCAATCAACAGACCAGCCATGATCTCGCAACTCGCCTCTACTACTGCTCTCTGAGATGCACATGTCAACACCACGGAATGCAGACAGCAGGAGAGCATATTTGTTTGCCTTTTTCTTGCACACGGAGAATAACTGTGTACGATCGAAGAATGCGCCGTTGCAACCGAAGAAAAGACGCTGCCTACAGGGCACGTAGATACATAGCATTAGTTGTTATTGTTGTAGCGATAAAGACACTACCCGAAAGTTACAGGGAGCGTTATCGATGCCGGTAGTCATTTGAAGGATATAGAACGGGTACGTTCCGGTCATAAGCACCATTTAGGTACTAGCCTGACCATCTCGGGAACGATTTAGTATGAACACATAGAACCCTTTAGGCGAAACGGCTCTCACACCCCTTAGATTCCTGAGGAATTTGAAGTCGCCAGAGTTTCGGCTGTTAAAGAAATAGGATTCACCGTAGGTAGGTGAGTTTGAGAATTGGGTTGGAGGAGCTATAAATTGCGCTGGCAGCTCTTGAAAGGATTGTGCTACACAACTCCATGAGCCAGTTTGGTATTATAGTCGCCTCTTACTACAGGCATACCTGCCGCGGGTATATTCTAAGTCACCTAAACCACTGTGGGTTACAGTATCATATGCTTGGGTGCCCATTTATAATCGACTTACAATCGTGGAAAGCAATGCGCAGTTTTAAATTTGATCTCACGTCGTTCTTTAGTTCAAGATCATTGGTAATAGATGCATCATCACCTAGCTGTTGGCCGTTTAATCATCGTCGCTTAAAAGTGGGTGGTTTGTGCATCGATATAAAGAGTAATGAATACGTGCTCTTTTAGCGTGGAAAAGAAGGGAACCAGTATCAGATTCCACACCTCTTCAGCATACCCCATTATCTTCACACCACTTGTATCGGGTCTGCTACGAGAGGGCGAATACTATCACGTTAGCTCTTATGAGTTACGTTTTATTGTCAAAACTTAGCGAAAACAAATTTTTATTAAAATTTTGTCAACTTTTGTCTTTATTGGTAGGTGCTATAAAAGCTTTACTTTACCAGCTTTCGGTGATCGACACTGGTATGTTGTCCACTAAATACAGCATGAAGTTGGGAGGCGACATTAACTGCAACCAGTTGAGTAAGCTTCATTAGTATTTTTGGACCGTCAGTGTTATTTGTTGCTTAGCTAACTAGATGTTTTCTGGCTTTTAAAGGCTGTGATTGGCGGAGATCTAGTTTCTCTACACCTTTCTTTTCCAACGTTGTCGCTACTACCTCTTCTTTCACGTCAAAAAATGAATGACGGTAATAGTCTGGCCGGTTCCAAATAATTTTCATACATTTGCGTATCGTGACTAAGTGGAGTTTCATTCTTTTCTTATATTCATAACTGCCCATACCTCATATAGTTTTTGCAAAAGCCCCTCCCGTCCATGCTTTTGGCATCACGGTTAAGACCCCAAATTTTTCGGGTCACTTATTTTTTGAATACTTCAAGGTACATCTCTGTTGCCTTCCTTACAAATATCTGATTGAAGTAGCCTCGATACCCGGCAAGTAAAGAATAGATTGATTAGACTGAACTAGCAAGTCAATAAAGACCTCACATAGACTGAATGTTTCCATAGTGCTACCAAAATTTGTTTGATGCCCAAACATCAGTCCGGTGCCAGTACTTTTGTTATAGAATGATTC
>JARSSU010041673.1:0-34227 GCA_029619165.1 Eurosta solidaginis
ATCCTCTGGTACTTTAGGGTAGGTGGTTCAAGCTCCCCTGCTCACCCAGTATCTCTAAGATCGCAAGAGTCAGATCCTAGGGTTAATTGTGGCACCCTCGTCCCTTCACAGGGGGACCTGCGTTTTTCCCGTCCATCTCTTCTTCCCGCACGCTTTCAGGGTATTTATTCATGACAATTAATAGTTGTTGTTGTTGTAGCAGCAATTAGGAGTAATAGTATTTAGTTTACAGGACATCCCAAATTTGCTCCTTTATTCCGACCGTGAACAGACTATAAGCGACCCGACTCTTTGTCAGTTTGTGTCTTGTGGATGCTTTGCACATGACTTCTTCTAAAAAGTTGCAAGTGCCGCTGGGTCACGTGTATATTGTTGATGGGAATATTGAGAGAGGCATAAATCGGTGGTAGATAAGCACGTTGAAGCAATTCAGTTTTCTATCACTATGCCTGCGTAGGGTTATTTTAAAGCATGCTCGTATTAGGGGTCTGTACTCTTTCTTAACAATAATCAAAGTCTCAGATTTGTTTATGTTTTAGTTGAACAGGTTTTATAATTCACAATTATTCTTTCCTAGCTATGTCCCCAAGAACGAAATACTGATATTGAAATTAAGAAATCACAAAGAGGCCGCGTTTCCGTTTCGCCAATGTCAGAGAAAGACGAACATGATAATGTGAATGAAATAAAAAAACCACAACCAGAAAGACGAACTTCCACACAGTTATACAGAGAAATCAATGAAATGTTTCCTAAGTACGATGAAGTTGTCATAATCATTTAAAGCACAACAGTACTACGATTAATGCAATAGATGAAAATATGACACGACTAATGCAGGACATAGAAACATTGAATGATATCTTGCAATCAAAAGAAACAGAATGGAATCGTTTGTTGAATTTGAAAAGGGTCAAGGAAGAAATACTTGGAAGATTAGTACGCAAGAAGCACTTACTCTATATGCAAGATAGGAAATTTGAAGATCAAAAATATAATTTACAAACTTTAAAAGAATTAGAACTATATTTGTCAGAATCACAACCGTCGTCGAAGCCAGTCAATATTGGTCTTTCTACTACACATCAAATAATTGAGAGTCGTGCCAGTATGAAAACGGAAGAATTGCAAAAGGAACGTAATAATACCAATCGTTTACAAAAGTAAGATTTGTAATCTTTTTGTTAAAAAATTCTATATTTGGTTGTTTGTTTTAGCATTTTAATTTCGAGTAATATACTGCAGCGTGCAGAGGCGTGCAATAATGAGTTTAATCCTTCGAAAAATAGCTCAACATCTTTACACCATCATCTGCATGCATCGCATGATGACAAAAACGCAGAGTTGCAAAAGTATCAGTATTTGGAACAAAAATTAAATCAAAAATCTGGTCGACAGGGCCCACTTGTTGATGTTAAAAGTATAGTTGCAGATTTTCGTCAACAAAATCCTATAGTATTTCCACGCGTTGGAAAGCGCATTAAAGCAAATGATGTTAATTATAATATTAGAGCATGAGTACATCGCCAAATGTAAGTTTTAAATTTTTTTGTTGCTGAATTAAGCAGCCCAATTAGATGATCGTACTTCTAATCAAAAAAATATTTTTTTATTCGTTGTTGCCAATAGCTTTTGATTTTATATATAGGGTATTGATGCCAATAGCGCATTTATGGAAACATACAATGGCAATGGATCAAATTATTCACCAACACTAGAAAAATTATTAAGTACATCGTCTCGTAACAACAGCCTAGCACATGCCAAACATCATGGTGCGCCTTCAAACAGGGATTTAAATTTAATACAGACAGCCAAAAAAGTTACTATCGCCTACAGAGTGATGATGGTTGTAATGAAATTTCTATAACACCAGTGAATTGCATTAACCGCTATGCACAAAGAATGCAAAATTCCAAATCTGGATTGCTTCGGACTGCATTAGATGTGGTAGGGAAATTGTACAACGTTTGATGTTTTTGTTATAATTCACAATTATTATTTTTACTTTATCATAGAACTCTCACCATAATGACTATTACGATTTAACTCACAAAGTAATTCGCGATGTACGCAATAATGATTCACAATTATGCCAAGAGTGTAAAATGAATGAGGCACGTTTTGTATGTGCTGGTTGCGGTAATCAGTGGTATTGTAGTAGGGAGTGTCAGGTGAGCTTGAGATTTTATTTTACAATTTTCCTATCAATAAATAATTTTTTTTTATAAATTTGAATTAGGTCAACGCATGGGATAAACATTCAGAGATCTGCAATGAGTGAAAGATGGCACATTACGAATGACTCAATAATGTAACATTTTCAATGTGTTTTTTTTTCATAAAATATTATAAATATACGTGTATGTATGTCGTTAGCTTATAAAATTTCATAATACATATTCAGTAAAGTTTCCATGAATTAATATGTTATTAGTAAAGGTCTAATAAACATCAATCATATAGCATTAAAGTTAATTAAATTTTGTTTCCCTTGTATGTGGCAAATTTTCAATTAGCCAAAGGAGATTAAAGGAAAAAAGGCGTTCACTTTAAAGATAAATAACATTTGCAGTCGTTTTATTTTGTAATGCCCACCCATAAATGTACATTTTTAATTATTTTCACAATACTTAAATACTTTTTCAATATAAATTACAGGCTACATACATATATACATACATTAACAATCATATTAGTATCAACACTTAAATCTACAATATCTTAAGAATATACGAATTAGCGGTGGTGAACCGCGGTTATTCGCTTGTCACAGATTGTTCACGCTCATCAAATACACTTTTAGCATAGTTGACCTGTAAGAAATGTTTACTGATAGTTTACCTAAGTTATTTATGCAAGTTTATAACATAAATCAGAAGTGGATATTAACTACGTTTTTCAAATTTAGGATAGTAAATTTCAAAAGTGGAATAATAATTGTTTGCCGCAAAACTTCAGATCGCTAATACTCTTGCAGGGATTTTGTAAGTATCATAAAAAGTTACAAATTTTTATCTATGTATATTCACTGTATTTACTTAAGACAGAATAGAACAAATCATTGTATTAACAAAGCAGCTGCTGCCAAATCATAGTACATTTTTTTGAAGATATTTAGCCATAAGCAAGGGCAGGTAAAAGAGATTTTTAAGTTGCCAAGATGTTGTTGTAGCAGTGCCCATCGAATAGGCGTGACTATTGTTTACTAAGATTTATATGTAAGATTTACAATGGCTGTGACCGATCACAAATTGTCATCAATATCCTCTAACGGGAGTCCAAGGATCTTTTGAGGATGTATGAACGTGAAATCAACAGGCCGAAGTGGTTTTCATGGACAAATTTCTGTGCGGACGTAGAATGCTCCAGCGAAACGGCGAGATTGAGGAAAGTCTATCTAAGGGAGGTACGGCCCAGCGACTAAAAAAAGGAAATGGTCACACGTGAACATTCCCCCGAGGCATTACCTAACATATACTTCCCATCAGGAGATGATGCGGAGGAGTTATGTACCAACGTCTTCACTTAGTTAGAGCGAGAGGTACTAGGATTGGTGACAAATAATAAAATTAAGTGGGCAATAAAAAACTTGTGCCAAGTTAAAATCGTCAGGTCCAGATGGGATATTCCCTGCTATGCTGCAGATGGCAAGTGAAACGATTGTATGGCTTAGAATAATCTTTGATCTGCAAAATTTCCAAGATCATGTGCAAAGCCTACGATATTGTTACGAATATTAGCAAAACTGAGGAGTGCTGCCATCTCCAGGCCGATGCTAAGCAGTGACGTGAATTCACATCAATAATTCAATCATTATGTATCTACATAAACGAATCAATAATTGCGTCTACACATATGTACACATTCCGACGAGCAACATTTACATACAAGGCAGCGAGAGATGAGATGTCACACACAGATGAATTTACTTATACGCTTATGTGTGTGCGGGAGACTGTAAACTACAAACTCACATATGTACATCTGAGAAGCGCTAAAAAGTAGACAATTGTAAACAAGTAGAAACTATATGAGAACTATACACACACGAATATAGTTGGTAAGTTCTGGAAATGGAAGAGCCTAGAAGTATGCAGCGTAAAACTATAAAAGCGGGGCAGACGAGTAAGAAGTAATTCAGTTTGAGTTGAGCTATCAATCAGTTTGATTAAGCACGCGATCTGGCGGCCAATAGTAGAGTTTCATTTGAGTTATCATCAGTTTGGTTATTAAGCCAGCGAGTAGCAAAGTATAAGTGTTATTGTGAAGTACTTTAATAAAGGCCATTTTTCCATTATTCAATATTGGAGTTATGTATTCAACAGTTTAGTGATTCGAACTAGCAGAGGATTGCAAAATAAGAGGATTTGCAAGTAATTCGTTACAATTGGTGTCAGAAGAGGAATTGTTGAATAATTCCAGAAGACAACAAGGACATGGCAAAGTTCAGTGAATTAAAGATCCAGCAACTGAAGAAGGAGTTGGAGAGCCGTGGATTGAATACAAGCGGCGTTAAACTCGAACTTCAGGCACGGCTACGAGAGGCAATGGAAGCAGAAGGAATTGATGTGGAAGAGTATGTCTTTCACCTTGATGGCGAGGAGACAACAAAAATTGAAGGAGAAAAACGAACATCGCAGACGGTTACCAGCACAGACTGAACATGGATATTGGCTGCAAAGTATCTGCACAAAACCATCGACAGTAGCATCAATGTCGTCGCAATTGGCTATCCCAACTGGAAGCGCAAGAGGCACGTATAACAGAAATGTCATCGCAAAATCCACCAACATGTCATCTCAACTGGAAGAACAGAAGGACATATATGGCATCACAATTGGAAGAACAGAAAACACACATGTGCGTCACAAATTGCAGAACAATTAAAAGAACAAGAGGCACGCATAACATACAGCGCGAAGCACAAGAAGAACGTATCTCAACAAGCTGGAGGCACAGGAAACAAAATTCTCATCGCAGCTGGAGGCTGTTAGTGAACGACAAAATAAAGTGGAGGCCGAGATGGATGCTTTGAAGATCGGATTCAGGAGTTACAATTGAACCGTCCAATCACTTCAACGTCTACTCTGAAGGTAAAATCCCAACGTTGAGTGGTTCTGTGCCATTCCAGGTATTTAAGCTCAATTTGAGAGGACGTCGACAGCGAACAATGGAATGATGAAGATAAAGTTGAAGCTCTGTTCGTGGCATTGAAAGGGCCAGCAGCCGAATCCTACAGACGATTCCCGAAGGAGAGCGGAACAACTATGAAGCATTGATGGCCGCTGTCGAGAGACGTTTACGGAGCGAGCATAGGAAACAGATATCCATTGAGTTGCAAAACCGCTACCAAAAAGCAAATGAGACATTGCAGGAGTTTGCTTCAGATGTTGAAAGGTTGGCTCATCTCGCAAATGCGGACGCACCCGTGGAATACACGAGAGCGGTAAAAATCCAGAGTTTTATAATGGCATACGAGACGTGGAAACGAAGCGAGCTACATACGCGAACCCAAAACTGACATTTGCTGAAACGGTATCACATGCATGACTCAGGAAACTGCCTCCCTATTAAGTAAACCAGCATATAAGGCTCATCGTGTGTAGAAGTAGAAAGGCCAGAATGGGTAGACACAATTTTGAAGCACTGAAGGGATCACAACAGAAAAATGCCGGAGTTATTAAATGTTTCAAGTGCGGCAACCCAGGTCATATTGCACGACATTGCAGCACCGGTCCCAATAGTTCAACAATGGGGTGACCGTAAACGCAAAGCTGGCGGAAATGAGCAAGAGCGTGTCGGATGTAAAGAACGAAAACTTGCCCCGGCTATGAATGTCCTGTGATATCGTGTCGCAGATTGAAGGAAATCAAGCAGTCTTACCATCAGAGGGAATGTGGATGGTATAGATCGTGTACGACTGTAGATACGGGGGCATCTCATTCCTTGATCCGATCTGATGTGGTCAACAGGAGAGTAAAAACCGTTTACCTGGAGCAAAGTTGCGTACGGTCAACTTGGCGAGTATAACCAAGTTCAGGGAGAAGTGATATGTGAAGTATGATTGGGAAGGTCATGGTTCTACACAAATTCGTTGTGGCGGAGATCGTTGATGAAGTATATATTGGGAGTGGATTTCTTGGTTGACCATGACATCAAGAATCGATATGCAGAGAAGGGTGATGCATATGAGAACCAAGATGTGCCACTTAACTTCAGTTTGGAAAAGGGTTCAGCAGTAAGCGAGTGCTGGTGGAGGAGATTCGACAGAGACCACGAAAGTCAAGGAAGAGTAGATCGAGCAAAGGTTGATGGATCGATGTGCAAATAAAGCGAAACTTAAAAGTACCTGCGAGTGGAAAAAGACCGGCATCACAAACCCTATGGACGCACTAAAATGACTGAAAGAATTTTCAGAAAGAATGCAAGGATGGTTTCAAGCCAGCGCGCCACTTTTGTTGGGAAACGTCGGAACGATACTGAGTATGTGAAGCCAATCCGTCAATCTCTACAAAGTAGTTCTTCATTGGCCAAGCAACAGAGTGCGATGATAACGATCCAGAATAATGAGTAGTAAGATGGAACACAGGTGCGACAGGGAAAATAATTCGGAAGGTTTCGGATGGAGATTGGTACTGTAAACAACCCTCACCCGCGGAAAGTGTTCCAGCCCAATTTCGGTGCAGTGGAAGGCCCGTACAAAGTTGTGAAGAAGATCAGTGATACCATCTACGCATACAAACCACTGGGAAACCACGGATTAGAAGCGTGGTACATTTGGAGATGCTAGCGGCGTTTAGATTGGGAGATTTTCTGATCGGACGATCAGACTTAGGTGTGAGGGCAGTGTTACGAATATAGCAAAACTGAGGAGTGCTGCCATCTCCAGGCCGATGCTAAGCAGTGACGTGAATTCACATCAATAATTCATCATTATGTATCTACATAAACGAATCAATAATTGCGTCTACAACATATGTACACATTCCGACGAGCAACATTTACATACAAGGCAGCAAGAGATGAGATGTCCACACACAGATGAATTACTTATACGCTTATGTGTGGCGGGAGACTGTAAACTACAAACTCACATATGTACATTCTGAGAAGCGCTAAAAAGTAGACAATTGTAAAACAAGTAGAAACTATATGAGAACTATACACACACGAATATAGTTGGTAAGTTCTGGAAATGGAAGAGCCTAGAAGTATGCAGCGTAAACTATAAAAGCGGGGCAGACGAGTAAGAAGTGAATTCAGTTTGAGTGAGCTATCAATCAGTTTGATTAAGCACGCGATCTGGCGGCCATAGTAGAGTTCATTTGAGTTATCAATCAGTTTGGTATTAAGCCAGCGAGTAGCAAAGTATAAGTGTTATTGTGAAGTACTTTAATAAAGGCCATTTTTCCATTATCAATATTGGAGTATTTATTCACAGTTTAGTGATTCGAACTTAGCAGAGGATTGCAAATAAGAGGATTGCAAGTAAATTCGTTACAATATTAAGACGCACAAAGTGGCTCATATCTATAAAGAGAGAAGACTTAAGGCTCACGATGGGCATACTAACTGGACACTGCCTTCTCGCGTCACATGCTTATATGTAGGCCTCGTCAGTAACAGAAGGTGTAGGAAGTGCGAGATGCAGGAAGTAACGGTTGGAGCACGTGTTCGTGTTCTGCGCTCGCCATGTCAAGGCTCCAACTATTAGGGACAGCAGAGTTGCCAGATCTCGAGGCAGCATTAAGCTAGGTTTTAGAAAAATTCTAGTATTCGCCAAATGGACGAAATTCTTCTATACATTGGTCCTGGTACCTAATTGGGTGTTTTTCCTTTTGTTCGTCAAACAAATTCTGGCATCACTATGGACACATTCAATCTATGTAAGGTCTTTATTGACCGGCCCAGTTCATCCTAACCTATCCATAAGCAAAAAATTGATTTCTTTGTTATGTGCTTTCGTAGTTGAAACCAAGCCTATCGTAACTTTATTTTAAATTAACGTATTACAAAAACGAAAAATAAAAAATTTGGGCGTGAATCGCATTTTTTCTTATTCTAATAATTGTTTCTAACCGCTTTATTCGGTACTGTACAGTGTACAGCTTCTCCAACCCAATTGTCAACCGCACCTACCCGTGGCGAATCCTGTTTCATTAGCCTTTTTTTACAAGCGTATACGTTTACGTTTGCGCGTAAATGCTTAGATAATGCTTAGGAGACCCATCTATCGACAGTGGTTAAATATCTAGCTACAGAGCAGGGTGTACCTAAATCGGAGACACAAACCTCTGGTGGCCCTGATCAGTTGCGATGAATAGGACACGCACCATTTAAGAGGTGATACATAGAATTAGTGTGAGGTGAAACATAGACACATATTTCAGTTACATCTGAGTATAATGCGTATTGAAATTTAGTAGTACAAATTTATGCGCAGCAATTCAGAGGTGTATTTAAAGTTTGACGCTTACCAGTCCATATAAAGTTTAAGCGTAAACATCTATAGATGTAAAAAAAAACACAGCTATTAACAGCCGAGGCTCTGGCGACCCCGAACTCCTCATGGATGTAGAGGGTGGGAGGCCGAGATGGCCATAAGGTCACATGTGGCCATAACAAAGCGTTCCCGAGATGGTCGGGCTTGGCACCGGAACGTACCGGATCTGCATCCGGCAAAGGACCATCAACATCAATAACACTCCCAAGGCCTTCGGGGAGTGTACTTATTGCTACAACAACAAAAGCCGCATCTATATCCGGCTATGGACCATCAACATCGATAACGATCCTCAAAACCATCGGGGAGTGTCTTTATGGCTACAACAACAGGGATACTCTTTATATGGAATATATGTTATGTATGCATGTTATATACATCGCATGAGTGAAGTGTATGTGTGGCTCATTTCATCAGGTGATTTTATTTTTTTCGTTGCAAGTAGCGTAGGGATTGTCAAAAGATGAGAATGCAAACTGATATGAACACCTAAACAATACCCCAGCGGGTTAGGGGGTCAGAATATTCCCGCGGTAGGTATGCCTGTCGTAAGAGGCGACTAAAATATCAGATTCAAGGGGCTGTGTAGCGCAACCCTTCAGGTTGCCAGCGCAATATACAGCTTCTCCAAACCCAATTGTCAACCTCACCTATCCACGGCGAATCCTGTTTCACTAACAGACGAGGCTCTGGCGACCCCAAGCTCTCATGGAACTTGGGGTGGGGAGGGAGGGAATGGCCTGAAGGTTTAATGTGGCCACTAGTGCATGCGGGCTAGCAGCTTAATGGTGCTGTTACCGGAGCGTACCGGTTCTGTATCCGGCAAAGCACCATTACATCGATAACACTCCCCAAAGCCTTCGAGCAGCAACCTTATCGCTACAACAACAACAACAACAACTAAACAATTATTTATTGCCATGGTGGTAAATTTTATTAATAAGTACTTTCACGTCGCTAAAGTTATTTGTTAGTAAATGCATCCAAACTAGTGCATTATTTTTCCCACAACACAAGAAATTCGAAGTTTTATATTTTCTCTTAAAAAGCCTAACACCAACACGCAGATTTTGACTACTTGACACAGGTACGTTGGTCCTGTACAGATGAGGATTTGAACCATGATACATCGTAAAGTGAAATAGATCTGGAAATCTCTTTTAAGATTAATTTATAGATTTAGATATTAATTTGCATAATAGCAAATTGAAATTTAAAAGAATTTATCGGCAAAAAGTAGTTTAAATTGCCGATCGCACTCGCAATAGGTTATCCGATTTCTCTTAAAGCTCTTTAATATGAACTTTATATCAACTGTTTAATTAAGTTGTTTTCATTTTCAAGCACAAGTCTTTAGGGGCGAAACAGCGACAGCGACCTCTATCAAGTTTTGGCCTCACCTCTTGTTGCTCTCGCCATTTTAACGGTTCGATTTCAATTGTATCCAAAACAAGTAAAGGTGTCTAAGTTTGGGGGTAACCGAACATTATATACTCAGCGTGAGCTTCAATTGTACATTTCATTTCAGATAAATTACCTTTCTACATAACACGTGGCACCGCCCTTTTAAAAAAAATGTCTCCCCATTTCCTCTTACAATAAAAATTGATAAGTGAAATATCATTGATTCAAAACTATTTCTTGTTAAGTTACAGCTCATTATTCTAGTATACACCCTTTTAAACTTGTTTTATATCTAAGTTGCCGTGGTCTTTAAACCGATCCCGTCCATTTTTACTAGAAATATTTTCTGCTATAAGGAAAATATGTGTACCCAATTTCATTACGATGTGTTAATTCTTCTTCGAGTTATGGCTCCCGAAACATAGAAAATGCTTAGTCATAAAGGGGCGGTGCCACACCTATTTTTTAAAAATCCAAGTTTTTCCTATTTATTGTTATAAATCACTTGGGAAATGAAATACCATTAATATAAAGTTCGTTTTTGCAAAGATATAGCGTATTTTATTCGTCCACGACCCTTTTAAAAATCTTTTATATAAAATTGGGCATGGCCTTTAAAACCGATCTCGCCCGTTTTTTCTAGAAATATTTCCTACTATAGGTAAAATTTGTGTACCCAATTTTATTACGATCCGTTAATTTTTCTTCGAGTTATGGATCCCGAAACAGAAAATTGCTTAGTCATAAAAGGGCGGTGCCACGCCCATTATTTAAATTTTAAGTTTTTCCTATTTACTGTTATAAATCCACTTGGGAAATGAAATAGCATTGATATAAAGCTCTTTTTGCAAAGATATAGCTTATTTTATTCTTCCACGACCCTTTTAAAAATCTTTATATAAAGTGGGCGTGGTCCTTAACCGATTTCGTTAATTTTTCTTGAAAGCATTCCTTATAGTAAAGGCAACCTCTCTGCCGAATTTTGTTACGATAGGTTTAACGATTTTTGATTTATGATTAATAATCACCCCCTATTCTGCATTTCGATTACGTTCCCGTTCTGCTTAAGTCGAAGTTGGGTATTCTGCATTACGACGGAATCGTAACGAGAAGAGGAAGAGCAAATGATTTTTCGAAATCAGCTGTCTGTACGGAATGTGTGAACACTGGAACAAAATAAATTGAGGAAAAGTTGTAAAAAACACTGAAAAACGTTTAGATTTTATTATCAAAGCCATTTTGTACAAAGAAAAGCAATAGAATATATTGTCGCAGTGTTATATTTTTTGAGTGAAGTGCTTTCATAATTGTAAGGGTGTTTTTGTCGTTTTTGTCGTTTTTTTGTCCAATTCCCTGCCATGGACACCAAGTTTTGTTAAAACGGATTCCTGCACGAATATAGTTGACATTTTCTCATTTTATGAATGCTAATTTCATTGCAGTGGCCTAAAATACTTTATGAAGATTTATTTATTCTTTCCGCATGGATTGTTTACGTTTTCGCTTCAACTTCTTCTACTCCGGCAGCTTGCTTTAGCATATAACTGGACCCAACGAACAGACAAAAATTATAGCTGTCTATTATAATGGAATCAATAGCCGCGGCATTATTGTGGAGTTGGAAAGCAACGCATACGAAAATGGCCAGGTAAGGATGGAAAGGCAAATATTGCGAGATTTGTGTAATCATTTGAGATGAGTAACGAATTGTAAGAAATTTAACTTAAAAGTGGTAAAGTTTAATGACTTATTTTCTTATTTAGGTTAAAAACTTTCGACTTAATAAGGATGCTTTCAAGTATGTGTTAGATACTTTTGCGGGGGCAATACGTCCAAGGACTTCGACATCGACAGGTTGTTTTTGACCTGGAAACATATAAAAAACAATCATCATCAAGCCTTTTACGTTTCTCGACAAGTTTTACTTACATTTTTGCTAAAATTCTGTTATAAATTAATAAAAAATAAAAAGAAAATATTTTTCCGCCAACTAATTTGCAACTTAGAAAAAACGGAACTACTATGTTGTTGTTGTAGCAATGCTTCGCCCCACCTAACAGCCGCGACCGATCACAAATTGTCATCAATATCCTCTAACGGGAGTCCAAGGAAACTTGCTGTTTCAACAGGGGTGGACCATAAGGAAAGGGGTGTTAGAGGCGTTGGTTCCACATTACAATTAAAGAGATGGTTGGTGTCATGTGGGGACACATTGCAAGCGGGGCATACATTTTGTATGTCGGGGTTGATTCTGGATAGGTAAGAGTTAACCTGTTACAATATCCAGAACGAAGTTGAGCAAGAGTGACACGCGTTTCCCTGGGGAGTATGCGTTCCTCTTCCGCGAGTTTTGGATACTTTTGTTCGAGTACTGGATACACCGGGCAATTCCCGGCATAAAAGGTCCGACGCCTGTTTGTGGAGTTCACCAAGGACCTGCTTGTGTTTTTGCTTCATACGGCTGAGTTCTCAGGTGCCGTATTTCCTCAAAATGCTTACGGAGATGACTCCTTAAGCCCCTAGGCGGTGCTGGTTCATCAATCAGATGTCTGTTGGGATGCTCAGGTTTCTGGGTATTCAACAGGAACTGTTTGGTCAGAATATCATTCCTCTCCCTGATGGGGAGTATTCTCGACTCATTATGCAGATGGTGTTCTGGGACATAAGAAGACAGCCCGTGGCAATTCTGAGAGCAGTATTTTGGCAGGCCTGTAGCTTCTTCCAGTGGGTAATTTTTAGGCTTGGCGACCATATGGGTGACGCGTAGCACGTAATCGGCTGGCTAATGGCTTTGTATGTAGTCATGAGCGTTTCTTTATCTTTTCCCCAGGTACTGCCAGCGAGGGATTTGAGGATTTTTTACGGCTCTGAATTCTCGGAACAATTGCGGCTGCGTGCTCACCAAAATGTAGATTCTGATCAAACGTCACACCCAAGATTTTGGGGTGTAGGACAGTCGGTAGCGTAGTGCCATCGACGTGGATGTTCAAAATGGTCGACATTTGGGACGTCCATGTTGTAAATAAGGTCGCGGAAGATTTAGTCGGTGATAATGCCAGGTTTCACGAGGCGAAAAAACTGGAGAGATCAGGGAGGTAGCCGTTTATTTATTGCATAGGCTCATCGATCTATGGCCCTGGGCCTGTGGCCATTATTGTGCAGTCATCGGCGTAGGAAACGATTGTGGACTCCTTCCGGTGCTGAAGGTAGCTTAGATATTGTTACGAATATTAGCAAAACTAAGGGGTGCTGCCAACTCTAAGCCGATGCTAAACAGTGATATCATGCACATCCATAGATCAATCATTATGTATCTACTACATAAACGAATCAATAATTGCGTCTACACATATGTACGTATACGAGCAGCGGAGAAACAATGCACAAAACACATGCATATATCTTATCTGAGTTGTCACAAGAGAGGGCAATAATTTGTGCAAGTATTACTCAAATGAGAAATTATACATCCGTAGTTGTAGCTGAGAAATGTATAACTAAGTAAAATTCTGGAAAGCGCCTAGAAGATGCCACGAAGAAATCACAGAGTATAAAAGCATCAGCGGTAGAGGCGCTATGGGCAAGCTTCGATTCAGACGCTATCTAGCAATAGCAGTAATTATTTCGATAGTAGAGTTTCATTCGAGCTATCAATCAGTTTGTTTATTAAGCAAGCTAATCGTTGCAAAGTTTAAGTGTTATTGTGAAGTACTTTAATAAAGGCCATTTTGCATTATTAAATATTGGAGTTATTTATTCAAACAGTTTAGTGATTCGAACTCAGCAGAAGATTGCAAATAAGGAGAATTGCAAGTAATTCGTTACAATGGTGTCAGAAGAGGAATTGTTGAATAAATTCCGAAGATTGGGAATACAATTTGGACATGGCAAAGTTCAGTGAATTGAAGATCCAGCAACTGAAAAAGGAGTTGGAGAACCGTGGATTAAATACAACCGGCAATAAGATCGAACTTCAAGCATGGCTACGAGATGTAATGGAGTCGCAAGGAATTGATGTGGACGAGTTTGTCTTTTATCGTGATGGGGACAAAACAACAACAAAAAATTGAAGAGAAAAACGAAACATCGCAGACAGTTACAAGCACAGACTTGAACATGATATTGGCTGCAATAACTGCTCAAACATCGACAGTGGCATCTCAGCTGGAATCGCAGGAGACACGTTTAACATCCAAGATGGAAGAACAGAAAACGTATATGTCATCTCAATTGGAATCACAGGAGACACGCATAACATCGAAGATTGAAGCACAGAAACACAAATTTCTACACAACTGGAAGAACAGAAAACATATATGGCATCACAACTGGAAGAGCAGAAGACATATATGGCATCCCAACTGGAAGAGCAAAAGACATATATGGCATCCCAACTAGAATCACAAGAGACACGTATCTCAGAGATATCGTCAGAAATAACATCTAAAATTGAAGCACAAGACGCACGAATATCCGAAATGTCGGCACAAATTTCAGCACAGGTATCATCGCAGATCTCTGCACAACTCGAAGCGCGTATGGACGAGAAAATAACGCAGTTTGAAGAAAAATTCGAGGCAGAGGTGGATGCTTTGAGAGGTCGTATACAGGAGTTGCAACTAATTCGCCCAGTTGTTTCAGCAAGCAATACGAAGGTAAAAACTCCATCTTTTGACGGCTCTGTTCCTTTCCAGGTCTTTAAGCTACAGTTTGAGAAGACCGCAACAGTGATCAACTGGACTGCTGAAGATAAAGTTGCTGCACTCTTCGTAGCATTGAAAGGACCAGCTGCCGAAATCTTACAGACTATTCCAGAGTACGAACGGAACAGCTATGAAGCATTGATGGCCGCTGTCGAGAGACGTTATGGAAACGAGCATAGAAAACAGATATTCCAAATTGAGTTGCAAAACCGTCACCAAAGAGCGAATGAGACTTTGCAGGAGTTTGCCTCGGGTGTGAAAGGTTGGCACATTTGGCAAAATGCGGACGCACCGTGGAGTACACCGAGAGGGTAAAAATCCAGAGTTTTATAAATGGCATACGGGACGTAGAAACGAAGCGAGCGACATATGCAAACCCAAAACTACATTCGCAGAAAGGGTATCCCATGCACTGACTCAAGAAACAGCGTCACTTTTGAGTAAGCCAGCGTACAAAGCTCATCGCGTGGAAGTGGAAAGGCCAGAGTGGGTAGACGCAATATTGGAGGCGTTGAAAGGATCGCAAAAGCGGAGTGAAAAAGTTATCAAATGCTTCAAATGCGGGAAGTCGGTCACATTGCACGTCATTGCGATCTTGGTCCTAATAGTTCAAACAATGTGGGTGGCCGTAAACGCAAAGCTGGAGGAGATGAGCAAGAGCGAGTAAGAGGTAAAGATCGAAAGCTAGATCCAGCTATTGAATGCCCTGTGATATCTGTGTTGCAAATTGGTAGAAAATTGAGCAGTCTTACCGTCAGAGGGAATGTGGATGGTAAAGAACGTGTACTGACTATAGACTACGGGCGCATCTCATTCCTTGATCCGATCTGATTTGGTCAACAGGAGAATAAAAACCGTTACCTGGAGCAAGGTTGCGTACGGTCACTGGCGAGTATAACCAAGTCCAGGGAGAAGTGATATGTGAAGTCTTGATTGGAAAGGTCACGGTTCTACACAAATTCGTTGTGGCGAAGATCGTTGAAGAAGTCATATTGGGAGTAGACTTCTTGGTTGACCATGACATAAAGATCGATATGCAGAGAAGGGTGATGCGTTATGAGAACCAGGATATACCACTTAACTTCAAGTTGAAGAAAGGGTTCATTAGTAATCGAATAATGGTGGAGAAGACTCGACAAAGGCCACGAAAGTCAAAAGAAAAGGTTGATGGATCGAATGGGCCAAATAAAGCGAAATTAAAAGTACCTGCGAGAAAAAAGACCGGCATTGACAAACCCTAATGGACGCACTAAAGCGACTGAAAGAATTTTTCAGAAAGAATGCAAGGGTCGTTTCAAGCCAGCGCGCACTACTGTTGTGAAACATCAAGACGATAATGATGATGCAGAGTTGCACAATCTGTCAAGTGCAAGCTCTGCGAAGAAGTTCATTGGCCAAACAACAGAGTGCGAGGGAACGATCAAGAATAATGAGTAGTAAGATGAAACGCAGGTACAACGAGAACAAAAATTCGGAAGGTTTCTTGGAGGGAGAATTGGTACTGTTAAACAACCCTCACCGGCGGAAAGGTGTTCCAGCCAAATTTCGGTGCAGTTGGGAAGGCCCGTACAAAGTTGTGAAGAAGATCAGTGATACCATCTACCGCATACAAACCACTGGGAAACCACGGATTAGAAGAGTGGTACATTTGGAGATGCTAGCGGCGTTTAGATCGGGAGATTTGTCTGATCGGGACGATCAGACTTAGGTGGAGGGCAGTGTTACGAATATTAGCAAAACTAAGGGGTGCTGCCAACTCTAAGCCGATGCTAAACAGTGATATCATGCACATCCATAGATCAATCATTATGTATCTACTACATAAACGAATCAATAATTGCGTCTACACATATGTACGTATACGAGCAGCGGAGAAACAATGCACAAACACATGCATATATCTTATCTGAGTTGTCACAAGAGAGGGCAATAATTTGTGCAAGTATTACTCAAATGAGAAATTATACATCTGTAGTTGTAGCTGAGAAATTTATAACTAAGTAAAATTCTGGAAGCGCCTAGAAGATGCCACGAAGAAATCACAGAGTATAAAAGCATCAGCGGTAGAGGCGCTATGGGCAAGTTTCGATTCAGACGCTATCTAGCGAGCAATAGCAGTATTATTTCGATAGTATGGTTTCATTTGGGCTATCAATCAGTTTGGTTACTAAGCAAGCTATTCGTTGCAAAGTTTAAGTGTTATTGTGAAGTACTTTAATAAAGGCCATTTTGCATTATTAAATATTGGAGTTATTTATTCAACAGTTTAGTGATTCGAACTCAGCAGAAGATTGCAAATAAGGGAGAATTGCAAGTAAATTCGTTACAATATGTAGAAATTAAACAAAAGTGGGGATAGGACACCACCCTGTGGCACCCCTTGTTTGCACCGATGCCTGCCGACCACCCAGATAATTTGCGGTCCACCTTTTAAGACATGGGGGAAGGGTAGACCCTTCCAGGTCTTGCAGTAACGAGCCATGGTTGACCGTATCAAAAGCTTTTGATAGGTCTAGCGCTACGAGTACTGTTCTATGGTGGGGGTATTGATTTAAACCGCAATTTATCTGGGTGTTAATGGCATTTAGCGCGGTGGTAGTGCTATGGAGTTTTCTGGAGCCATGCTGATGAGAGGCTACCTGCAAATTTGCTTGGAAATAAGGGAGCAAAATGGCTTCAAGCGTCTTTGCTACTGGCGATAGGAGAGATATCGGACGATACGACTCTCCTATGTTAGCTGGTTTCCCAGGCTTTAGTAGCGGGACCACCTTGGCCATTTTCCATTTCTCGGGTATGACAAAGGTGGAAAGAGACAGGTTGAAGACATGCGCTAAATATTTGAAACCCTCTTTCCCTAGGCTTTTAAGCATCGGCATGGCTATACCGTCTGGGCCCACTGCTTTGGATGGTTTAGCTGCGACCAATGGCGTCCTCAACCTCTTTAGCGGTGATGGTGATTGGTGACGCGCTGAATTTGTGTTTATGTGCGTGTCTATTGGCCCTCCGTCTATCTTTGTCGACCGTAGAATGCATTATATATTGTCGTCAGAAAGCGCTCGCACATTTTACGGAACTACGATCGAAATGCAGAATACACAAAATCAAACGATTCGAAGTTGGATCGAAAGAGATTGGAACACAGAATACGAAAATTGCCAAATCGAAAAAAAATCCAATCCAAGTCGAAATGCAGAATAGGGATGAATATTTGTAAAATTGATTTTATCACAAGTGGGCGGTGCCATGCCTATTTTGAAAAATGTTTTCAAATTTTATCAAGAGTCTCAATACCAGTCCACATGTCAAATTTCAACATTCTAGGTGTATTATTTACTAAATAATCAGGTTTTTTGTGTTTTCCAAAATGTTATATATATAAAAAATGGGCGTGGTTATCATCCGATTTGGCCCATTTTCATACCAATCTATTCTGGGTCCAGATAAGCTCGTGTACCAAATTTGGTGAAGATATCTCAATATTTACTCAAGTTATCGTGCTAACGGACGGACGGACGGACATGGCTCAATCAAATTTTTTTTCGATACTGATGATTTTGATATATGGAAGTCTATATCTATCTCGATTCTTTTATACCTGTACAACCAACCGTTATCCAATCAAAGTTAATATACTCTGTGTGCAAAGCACGCTGAATATAAAAAGCCTATATAACTAGAAATTAGCGTGAAAATTTCATTTTGAACAGCTTTTTGGGCCTCGTGTATTTTTTTGTTTAAATTTGGGGTTTAATATTTATACTTACACAACGTGCCGCCCGCTCTGCTACCTCTTCGTTTTGACATTTAACGCGCGGCCTCGTTATCTTTGGCAGGTTGGTTGATATTTCAATGTAATAACACTGGCATATGTTTGCTACTACTAGCTCCTGCCGCACTCGCTACATTCGTTTGTAAGCGGATGACACGAGAGTACTTCACTCAAATGGCATTCAAACATAATGGCTGGATCTTCTTCGCAGCGTGAAAATATGCGTATGAACTCAGTGGTGACTAGCAGTCGTAGCTTAGCATCTTTATCATTGCACAAATTCGGTTCATAAGACATGAGTTTCTCTGTGAAATTTCTGCGATTTATTATATACAAATATTGCTGCCCCTTAGCTTGCCGATATGAGTATACGGGCAAAAGTCCACCAGGTGCGCCAGTTACACAGCGTGGTAAGCGTTTGCGATCGGGCAGCATATGTCCTGAAGTTTTGCTCGTCTCACGTACTGCGCTCGCAGTTTCGGAGGCTAAGTCCAGTACACCGATGATGGGTTTTGTTACAGTACCGACAAGTCCTTTTCCAAAGCCACTCAATAGCCCGGGGAAACCATCCGCTTGTGCACCTGTATATGTCTGTCGTACAATACTTGTTACACCACCAAGCAAACCAAAGCCAAGACCCTTGAGACCTGCTGCCAGATGATTTCCTGAGTATTTGATTGTATTTCTAGAATACGTTGACGTGCTTCATTATCATGTTCATCGAGCACAACACGCCCTAAGCTGTCCGATAGTGTTTCGGTTAGCTTTGCTGTTGAATTGGAAATACCATGTGTAACATTCTTCACCAGACTTTTTACAGATCCCTCGAATATTAGACCTGAAACGCCCTCCGAAAGATCGTTCGCAAATCCAAGTGGGTTGCCGAGGAAGTCAACACTGCCTAATATTGACGCTGCATGTCGTTTTATTTGGCCTACATAATGACTTTTTATGGCTTTTAAATATACCTCTAAAGGTTCAAAGTGATTTTTATCAGAAAACTTATCAAACTCTATAAGAGCATCTTCGAACTTAACCAAAGTCAAGCCCAGCTCCTTTTTTGTTTCAAATAGCTCCGGTGTTAGCTTGGGAGCCGTTAATACGGATACGCGAACCTGAAACGATTCGGAAAAATGTTAAAATGTTATATATCAAAATGATCTGGGCGAAAAAAGAAATTCATTTAGATATGTCCGTCCGTCCGTCCGTCCGTAAACACGATAATTTTGAGGTATCTTAAAGAAATTTGGTATGTAAGTTCCTGGGCACTCATCTCAGATCGCTATTTAAAATGAACGAAATCGGACGATAACCACGCCCACTTTTTCAATATCGAAAATTTTGAAAAACCGAAAAAAGTGCGATAATTCATTACCAAAGACGGATAAAGCGATGAAACTTGGTAGGTGGTTTGACCTTATGACGCAGAATAGAAAATTAGTAAAATTTTGGACAATGGACGTGGCACCGCCCACTTTTAAAAGAAGGTAATTTAAAAGTTTTGCAAGCTGTAATTTGGCAGTCGTTGAAGATATCATGATGAAATTTGGCACGAACGTTACTCCTATTACTATATGTAATAATGCTAAATAATGACGGATGACGAACACGCCCACTTTAAAAAAATAAAAATTTTAAAAGTCAAATTTTAACAAAAAATGTAATATCTTTACAGTATATAAGTAAATTATGTCGACATTCAACTCCAGTAATGATATGGTGCAACAAAATACAAAGATAAAAGAAAATTTCAAAATGGGCGTGGCTCCGCCCTTTTTGATTTAATTTGTCTAGAATACTTTTAATGCCATAAGTCGAACAAATATTTACCAATCCTTGTGAAATTTGGTAGGGGCATAGATTTTATGACGATAACTGTTCTCTGTGATAATGGGCGAAATCGGTTGAAGCCACACCCAGTTTTTATACACAGTCGACCGACGATAACTTGAGCAAAAATCGATATATCTTTACTAAACTTAAGATCGCGGGTTCGAATCGAGCTCAAGGCCTAACAATAATTATTTTTATCATTATTATTGTTATGATAAATATTTTCTTAATTGAAAAAATTATTAAATTAGAATGGAAGAAAGAAAAAATTTGGACAACTGCCAAAGCTCGTTGTATAGATCCATTTCGGGAACTGCTAAATTCCTTCATCGGCAACGTTTAGGCGCCGCTGCTATACCATTCAGCCATCACAGCGGTTTTTTTGTTTGTCTTCATTAATCCTACATCTATTCTGGTTCTTGCCAATTGTTATTCACAACACTGCGACATCTGTTGCAGAATGAATGTGAAAATTGGACTTGTTTGATGGCAAAGCTGCCATAGTGTCATATTTTTACACCACTTTTTCCCCGTGCTCTGGGATGTATTAACAATTTTTGATGTTATATCGGCCTACTGATTTGTAAGATCGGGGGTTTGAATCGAGCTCAAGACCTAACAATAATTATTTTTATCATTGTTATTGTTATGTTGTCGATTTGAACCCGCGATCTTACAAATCAGTAGGCCGATATAACGACAAAAATTTTTTACTAAACTTAGTTTACGTTCTTATCTGAACTCACTTTATCTTGGTATTAAAAATGGGCGAAATCCGATTATGACCACGCCCACTTTTTCGATATCGAATATTTCGAAAAATGATGCCATATTTCTTTACCAAATACGAAAAAAAGGGATGAAACATGGCGATTGGATTAGTTTTTTGACGCAAAATATAACTTTGGAAAAAACTTTGTAAAATGGGTGTGACACCTACCATATTAAGTAGAAGAAAATGAAACCGTTCTGCCCGGGCGAAATCAAAAGCCCTTGGAATCATGGCAGGAATATTGTTCGTGGTATTACATATACAGGCGGCCACCGTGGTGTGATGGTAGCGTGCTCCGCCTACCACACCTTATGCCTGGGTTCACACCCCGGGCAAAGCAACATCAAAATTTTAGAAATAAGGGTTTTCAATTAGAAGACAAATCGGGGTCGCCCCTCGGCAGTGTTTGGCAAGCGCTCCGAGTGTATTTCTGCCATGAAAAGCTCTCAGTGAAAACTCATCTGCCTTGCAGATGCCGTTCAGAGTCGGCATAAAACATGTACATAGGTCCCGTTGTTGTTGTTGTTGTAGCAATGCTCGCCCCACCTAATAGCCGCGACCGATCACAAATTGTCATCAATATCCTCTAACGGGAGTCCAAGGAAACTTGCCGTTTCAACAGGGGTGGACCATAAGGAAAGGGGTGTTAGAGGCGTTGGTTCCACATTACAATTAAAGAGATGGTTGGTGTCATGTGGGGACACATTGCAAGCAGGGCATACATTTTGTATGTCGGGGTGATTCTGGATAGGTAAGAGTTTAACCTGTTACAGTATCCAGAACGAAGTTGAGCAAGAGTGACACGCGTTTCCCTGGGGAGTATGCGTTCCTCTTCTGCGAGTTCTGGATATTTTTCTTCAAGTACTGGATTCACCGGGCAATTCCCGACATAAAGGTCCGTCGCCTGTCTATGGAGTTCACCAAGGACCTGCTTGTGTTTTTCCGCTTCATACGGCTGGGTTCTCAGGTGCCGTATTTCCTCAAAATGCTTACGGAGATGACTCCTTAGGCCCCTAGGCGGTGCTGGTTCGTCAATCAGATGTCTGTTTGGGATGCCCAGGTTTCTGGGTATTCAACAGAAACTGTTTGGTCAGCATCTCATTTCTCTCCCTGATGGGGAGTATTCTCGCCTCATTATGCAGATGGTGTTCTGGGGACATAAGAAGACAGCCCGTGGCGATTCTGAGAGCAGTATTTTGACAGGCCTGTAGTTTCTTCCAGTGGGTGGTTTTTAGGCTTGGCGACCATATGGGTGACGCGTAGCACGTAATCGGCTGGCTAATTGCTTTGTATGTGGTCAAGAGCGTTTCTTTATCTTTTCCCCAGGTACTGCCAGCAAGGGATTTGAGGATTTTATTACGGCTCTGAATTCTTGGAACAAGTGCGGTTGCGTGCGCACCAAAATGTAGATCCTGATCAAACGTCACACCCAAGATTTTGGGGTGTAGGACAGTCGGTAGCGTAGTGCCATCGACGTGGATGTTCAATATGTCGACATTTGGGGCGTCCATGTTGTAAATAAGGTCGCGGAAGATTTAGTCGGTGACAATGCCAGGTTTCGCGCGAGGCGAAAAAACTGGAGAGATCAGGGAGATAGCCGTTTATTTTATTGCATAGCTCATCGATCTTTGGGCCTGGGCCTGTGGCCATTATTGTGCAGTCATCGGCGTAGGAAACGATTGTGACTCCTTCCGGTGGTGAGGTAGCTTAGATATGTAAACAAAAGCGGGGATAGGACACCACCCTGTGGCACCCCTTGTTTAATTCTCCTTTGTTTTGATGTTTCGTTTCTGAATTGCACCGATGCCTGCCGACCACCCAGATAATTTGCGGTCCACCTTTTAAGACATGGGGGAAGGGTGGACCCTTCCAGGTCTTGCAGTTAACGAGCCATGGTTGACCGTATCAAAAGCTTTTGATAGGTCTAACGCTACGAGTACTGTTCTATGGTGGGGGATATTGATTCAAACCGCAATTTATCTGGGGTGCTAATGACATTTAGCGCGGAGGTAGTGCTATGGAGTTTTCTGAAGCCATGCTGATGAGAGGCTAGCTGCAAATGTGCTTGGAAATAAGGGAGCAAAATGGCTTCAAGCGTCTTTGCCACTGGCGATAGGAGAGATATCGGACGATATGACTCACCTACGTTAGCTGGTTTCCCAGGCTTTAGTAGCGGGACCACCTTGGCCATTTTCCATTTCTCGGGTATGACAAAGGTGGAAAGAGACAGGTTGAAGACATGCGCTAAATATTTGAAACCCTCTTTCCCTAGGTTTTTAAGCATCGGCATGGCTATGCCGTCTGGGCCCACTGCTTTGGATGGTTTAGCGCGACCAATGGCGTCCTCAACCTCTCTAGCGGTGATGGTAATTGGTGACGCGCTGAGTTTGTGTTTATGTGCGTGTCTATTGGCTCTCCGTCTATCTTTGTCGACCGTAGGATGCATTATATATTGTCGGCAGAAAGCGCTCGCGCATTTTTTCGCATCCGACAGCACCTTATCGCCAAAGGCGATGGAAACTTTGTCTTTGTGCTTAGTCGGATTCGATAGGGACTTTACGGTGGACCAAAGTTTACCTACACCGGTAGAGAGGTTACAACCTCTTAGGTGCTCTTCCCATTTCGCCCGCTTGTGTTCGTCCACAAGCAATCTGATGCGTTGGTTTATATCCCCTTATTTGGGGGTCGCCTGGATCAGCTGTCTCTATAAGGTCGCGTTCCCTCGCTAAGCTCAGACGGCAATCCGCACGAGCGGAAGTGAAAAGTAAGTGAAGCCAAAAAAAAAAAAAGTATCCTCCCCCTCCGCGCACACATCTCCCCACGTGTGTCGTATAAATTGAGATGTTTGCCTGCGACCAGCCCTTGCGCGTCACTCCGCCCATATAATCCACCGAAGTACACCGCGCCCCTTGCTGCCCGCGCTGCAAGGCCCAGCCGATTTTGTGAGGGTTGCGCAAGATACTATGCTGCTGTCGGGTGTAGTGATTTTTTATTCTTTCGCTCACTTTCCTATATTTGAACACGTAAATTATGACCGATGCGTCCTCTCTCTCTCGGTGTGACGATGTCTAGGTCTCGGTACTCTCTGGATCGAAATAGTTACTCCGCCTCATCTGTGTTCTGGTCTCTGAGTTTCTGTCTAGTTTGTTTACGTGATAGTTCTTTGTCTCTCAACCAGTAATTAGCGAAGATCAAATTGGCCGAGCATAAAAAAAATAGTACAATCTATCCAAAAAGCCCCCCCCCCCCCCCACCCCCCACAAAAAAAAAAAAAAAAGGGTGGGGAAAAACAAAAAAAAAAAAAAAAAGGGGGGGGGGGTGAGGGGGTGTGGTGCACCCCCCCCCCCCCCCCCATGGGGGGTGGTGGGGGTGGGGGGGGTGGGGGGGGGGGGGGGGGGGGGGGGGGGGGGGGGGGGGGGGGGGGGGGGGGGGATGGGTTGTGGGGGACAAAAACAACAAAAAAAAGGGGGAAAAAAAAAAAATTGGGGGGGGGGGTGGGGGGTGGGGGTGGGGTGTGGAAACACAAAAAAAAAAAAAAAAAAAGAAAAGGGGGGGGGGAAAAAAAAAAAAAAAAAAAAAGTGGGGGGGTTTTTTTTTTTTTTTTTTCGGGGTGAAAAAAGGGGGGGGCCCCCCCCCCCCCCCCCAACCCCCCCCCCCCCCCCCCCCCCCCCCCCCCCACCCCCCCCCCCCCCCCCCCCCCCCCCACCAGGGGGGTGGGGGGGGGGGGGGGGGGGGGGGGGGGGGGGGGGGGGGGGGGGGGGGTGGGGGGGGGGGGGGGGGGGGGGGGGTGGGGGGGGGGGGGGGGGGGGGGGGGGTGGGGGGGAAAGGTACCACCGGGGGGGGGCCAAAAAATGGGGGTGTTATTTCCAAAAAAAAAAACAAAAAAAAAAAAACGGGGGGGGGGGGGGGGGGGGGGGGGCCCGGGGGTGGGGGGGGGGGGGGGGGGGGGGGGGGTGGGGGGGTGGGGGCCGGGGGTGGGGAAAACCCCCCCCCCCCCCCCCCCCCCCCCAAACGAAAAATTTGTGTGGGGGGGGTGGGGGGGGGGGGGGGTGGGGGGGGGTGGGTGGGGGGGGGTTGGGGGGGTGGGTTGGGGGGGGTGGGGGGGGGGGGGCGGGGGGGGGGGGGGGGGGGGGGGGTGAAAACAAAAAAAAAAAAAAAAAAATTTTTTCCCCCCGGGGGGGGGGGGGGGGGGAGAAAGCATTCCACCCAAAAAACCTTTTCTTTGGACAAAAGAAACTCGAAAAAATGAACATAATTTCGGCTTAAATAAGCACAAATAAGTAAAGCACGAACCCATAACAATCATCTGGGGGACCTACTTGCACCGATTTGTAGCCACCCCGCCTTGGTTTGACAATTTGGTCGCTGGGGCACCCACTGGGCACAAAAACTCCATGGAAACAAATAAACATGTTCCCCCCCAAAAACAGCCTCCCTCTTTAATTTTTTTTTACTGGTTTTTTTTTAATGAAAAATCTGTTTAAAACTTTCCCATACTGTTCCGAATCATTTCATCCAATACATAAATAATTAAGAAAAACCTTTTTTCAAAAACCATGTTTTTTGCGTCACCTCTTTGTCGTGGCACAAGAAGAAATACACTTTTCAATCCTCCAGTCTGGTGAATTGTTAAGTGCCGCTTCTCGAACATTGGAAAAATGTGTCTTCCCTTAAAGCTGGAGACCCCGTTTTACCGTGGTGTTGTTTTGGGGAAAATGGGCTGCCTTTTTGGCTTTGGGGCAAAGTTTTTTTGCCCATTGGGGGGGGTTTTTTTATGGGGAAATTCTTACCTGTGCAAAAAGTACCTTTTTTTTATGGTTGATATATTTTTTTTTTTTTTTGGGTGGGGCTTGGGAAGTTTATTGGGGTTTTGGAATTTGTCGGGGGTTATGAAAACAAATTTTGAAAGTGGGGGTGTTGGAGTTGGGGGTTTTTGGGGTCGGGGAAGGAATGAAAATTAAATCTTTGGAAAAAAATAAATGAATATTTTTTCGCCAAAATAATGGGAAATGCTTATCGGCCGTAAAATTATGAGAAAATAATGGAAATAATGAAAAAAATTTAAATCCTAAAAGGAATTTTAAAGGAAAAATAACACAGCCCTTTTTTTGTTTTAAGAAAAAATTTTCCCAATGGCCCGCACAATGTCCCATGACCCAAACGTCGTTCTTTTTTTTTACTAGGACAGCCAAAGATGTGAAATTGTATTTTGTTTTCTATTTGATAATTTTTTTTCAGCATTCGGGCCTACTGGAAGGACTTGAAAAAATATGAGCAAAAAAACTTTTTGGGTGTATCAAACCAATCTACCACCAGGCCTTTTACTTTCGGTAAAGAGCCCTTGAAAGAAGGGGGGGGAAAAAAAAACGTGGGGGGGGGGCGGACTTCCACACATGTTCCCCCACTTGGCTAGGCCCCTTAGATTAGAAGTTGTTTTTTAAAAGCTGCCGCCCTGGTAGGGGAAAGCTCATCTATTTTGGGGACAGACCATAAACTTGGGCCCCCCCCCGTAAGTTGATACCCCAAAATAATAAAATCAAAAAAAATAACGGGAAATGGTTAAATCTAAAAGTAGGCCAAGAACGCTTGAATAAAAGAAATCGTGGCGTTTGGGGTTAAAGCATTTTATTTGTTTCCTAAAAATGAGTACCCGAATCCCTCTAACAATTGTGGGTAGATAATCCCTCCCGGAGGAATCCTCAATGGATTTGGTCCACGACCCCCCCCCTATAATTTAAACTTTTTTCGCCGATTTTTTGAAGCAATCCAAAACATCGAACAGTGGTTTCGATGATTCCCCCCCGAACCTTTTTCCCACATCAGTCCCTCCATACAGCCTTCCAAGCCCAGGATAAAAACGTGTTTTCCAGTAATTTTGAGACGAAAACCCCCAACATGGGAAAATTTTGGCTTTCCATTTGGTGGGCGACAAGTGTGGGGGCCCCCCTGTACTAAAACCCTCAAAAAAATTGACCCCCCCAATTGATAGCTTTTTTTAATCCTTTAAATAAACCCCAATTATATTGAAACAACGGGCAGACCCTACTAACCATTCCCCCAACGTCCGACAAAAAGGGAATCTTGGCCTAGCCCTGGCAAAAGAAAGGAAACCGGCTTTTTGGGGCCTGGAAGCTGAAACCCCCTTGTTAGTAAGAACCCCATTTTTTTAATGCAGGTAGCTTGGTGGCAAAGTGGGGGCCCCGGTTTCCCCCCCACCCCCCCCCCCCCCCCCCACCCCCCCCCTTACATTTAAAAACAACGGTCCCACCTTGTTTAAGAAACACACTTTTTTTCGTTAAAACCAATTTAAAAATGCCTTTCACGAAAAAGTCCGAGTAAGATCCTTCCCATAAGCAGTTTAAGTAAAAAAATAAAATTTTTGTTATAGACAACTTAAATAAGAAGGGGGGAAATATCCCAGACCTTTTCCTTTAAACCTTTCCGGCCCCCCCAGGACTTGGTAAAAAAAAAACTTCTAGGGCCCTAGAAAAATTTTGGGTTTTTAATATCCTTTTTTTTTTTGTCCCTGTAAAGGGGTTCCCACCCCCCCCCTGCGCGCAAAAGGAAGAAAGTCCCCCTTTTTTCCAATTTTCCTCCCCCCCTACCAAAACCTTTCTCCCTACTTCCCCCTTTTTGGGTTAAGGGGCGATTAAATATAAAAATTTCCCCCCCCCGAGGGGTTTTTTGGTGGAAATTTTTTAATGTTTTTTAATGATTTTTTGATGAATCCCTTTTTAATTGGTTGAATATTGAAAAAATGCCCGTTTTTTTTTACGTTTTATGTGGAAAAATTATCAAAATCCCCTTTCTTTTTCCCCCCTTGGGAAATCGAAGGTTGCTTAAAGTTCTCGCCTGCCAAATAAAATAAAAGGGAATTTTCGCCAGGATGGATGAGGTTGACAATTTAGTAGTTTTATATAGCGCAGTGAGCTGTGATGACATTCGTAAGTACTTTTCTAAGTACAGATTTGTTTGGTTTGAGAAGGAAGCGCCCCTTTTCGCATGTTCAATATGGATTTTGAGTGCACACCATCGTCCAGGTCGATCTTAAGTAAGTACGTGCCTTAACAGTATATTCTCCGACTTTCTTCCGGAAATAATACAGTGTTGGCCATACAACGTATGGATATACACAGAATATAGCCGTAAGTATAGTCACTTGTAGCAAAATTATTCTATCGATAACAAATATTATCGATGAGTTGACGATTTTTTATCGTCGAGTTATTTATTTTTTCTTGAAAAATTATCGATTTATTATGAAAAACGGATTATTATTAATCGATAAACTGTCGGTATTTTATAAAGAAGTTATCAATTTTATCGAAAATTTATTGATTTTCCATCGAAATTTTATCGATATGTTATTGAAAACTTATCGATTTAATTTAAAAAAATAAATAAATAAATAAATTTAGGCGCGATAACCTCCGAAGAGATTTTAGGCCGAGCTTCTCTTCCAATTTGCGTCGTGCTCCTCTTTTGATTTTCCTACAAATTGGCGGGGACGGGACCTACTGGTTTTATGGCGACTCCCAACGGCATCTGCGAGGCAGATAAGTTTTCACTGAGAGCTTTCATGGCAGAAATACACTCGGAGTGCTTGCCAAACACTGCCGAGGTGCGACCCGACTTAGAAAAATTTTCTTCTAATTGAAAAACTTTATTTCTAAAATTTGATGTTGCTTTGTCCGGGGTGTGAAAACCAGGGCATGCGGTGTGTTAGGCGGAGCACGCTATCATCATACCAGGGTGGCCGCCAGATTAATTTAAAAACTTATCGAAAAGTTGTCTACTTGGTATCGAAATGTTATCGATTTGCTATCGAAAAGTTATTGATACGGTAAAAAAAGTTATCGATTATTTAGCGAAATTTTTGTCGATTTGATTTCAAAAATCCAATCGTTATGTCATCAAAAATATATCGATTTTTTATCGAAAATGTATATCGATTTGCCATCGAAAATTTATAGACATGCTATTGAAAATTTATCGATCCAATTTCAAAAATGCTTCGGAAAATAGGCGATATGTACGAAAAGTTATCGATTTTCTATCGATTTAATTTCAAAAAGCTATCGATTTGCCATCAGAAAGTTGTCGATTTATCATCGATAGTTATCGGGTTGTTATCGCAAGTCGATAAGAAACCAATAAAAAGCCGATAGCTCCGCGATATAAGCCAATAACAAACCGATAACTCGACGATATTATTCGCTATCAGTAATTAGCCGATAATAAATCAATAACTTGTCGGTATCCGGTTGGTACCATTTAGAAGCTAATCTAGAACTCCACTAAAACTGTATCTAATTTTTTTAGACCATGTAGCTTATAAAAAATGCTTTGGGCGTTAAACTTTCGATAATATTTGGGCCGAGCTTCTCTTCCGATTTGTATTGTGCAACTTTTAATTTCTCCTACAAATAAATGAAGATCCCATGTTCATTCTGAACGACAACTCAGATGCATTTTCCCTGAGAAGTTTTTCATTGCAGAATGGCACTCTGAGGGTTTGCCAATCCACTGCGAGGGTGATCACGCTTAGAAGAACGTTTTTCTAACTATTTTGATGTTGCTATTCCCGGTATTGAACCCAGAACATTACTACTTGTAGCGAGCACGCTATCAGCATATCACGGCGCTCGCCTTAAGCTTAGCTCACGAGAAAAATACGCACATCCCTTTTAAATCAAATTAAAAACAAATAAAATTTTCGATTTAGTGAACCTATCTCAAAATTCCTTGTTCAAGCTAGAGCTTCTGAAATTGAAATTTTTTCGGTTTTCCAAAGAATTTCGTCTCTAATTTCAAATATTTTACTCATCATCATTCTAATGACAACTGACGCACGACTATATCACAGGCAAAATACCGGTCACAAATCTATGCTCAAATACTTTAGTAGGTACCTACGTACAAATTTACTGCCATCTCGAGCTGTCTGTTCTTATTAAGAATTTTATCATAAACCACAAAAACAGCAATGAACTCATGGAGAGCATTAAAACCCGAAGCTCCTTGTGACTAACGCAAAGTTGAACATATGAAGTTGAACGCCTGCACAAGCCGGTAGGTAAATGATTAGTCAAGGGGGACGGAAGAGTTGTGGTATAAAGCAGAGGTGTTCGAATAAGCATAAAAACAAAAGTGTAGAGTGTGCCGTTGGTCTGCATCGCACATGTCAGCTGATAATTTCTAATCTAAATTGAGTGGCGTGTGCGCATGCGCGTTGCCGCCAGAGGCATTTATTCATAGAAATGAAAACCGCATTTGTTCCATATGACATACGTACATCTAAATAAATGTCGTTATGTTTGTTAGCATTGCTCTACAAGTGATTAATGTGATTGTGTATATTTATTTTGTTAAATACAACGCTTTTTATTTGAAAACTTAGGTGGCACAACTGGCAGCTCAATGCAAGATATTTCATAGACTAGGCTATCAGAAACCATGCTTCGTTGGCCTGCTATAGAATACAAAATGAAAGAGAAATATGTGGAAAGCACCAAATGTTTAGAGCCACTACGAGACAAAACTTTCTTGATTTGTTTTCTTGTTTCTTCTCTAAAAGTTTTTCTTATGTTTTTGTGGCTACGCGCGCTGAGCTCTTGTCTTTGGTTTTATTGAATTTGCTTATTAAAATGATATGATTTGGATTTATTTCTTTCCACTTGAACGCGACTCAACTATGCGGATTTGGATGTGTAAATATCAACGTTTATTTGTTGGACATTTGATTTGTTTAAAGGGATAACGCGACTGCACTGTGGTCTCATTAATGATAAGAAGGTGCAAAATTAGAGCCGATTTGGTTATGGCGATGGGCTCGCCCATATGAAGTGTGCCGGTTTGTAACAGTGGTTGACGCACTCAAACGATAGTGATAAGGGAGTTCGTTGGGCCTGTTTGAAATGTAGACCAACTGAGATTGATCTTTACAAAGCATTCAAACAGGCTCGCGTTGGGTTCTCTGAAATAGGTAGAGAAATTGACGCACTGTCCAAGAAATTCATCCAGTATAAAAACTTATTTAAGTCATTCAAATATCTGAATGACTTAACTAACGTTAACAATCCACATAGAAACCGTCATCCTAACAGTGCTTCCTCTAGTGCCCCGACACTTGATGCCATTGCAGAAGTTCCTGCCACCGTAGTTGGTTCACCGCCAACTATCGAATTAATAAATCTGGCATCCCCAAGTCCCTTAACGGCTCAGCCATCTCATCAAAGATTTCATTAACAAAACCTAAAAAATCTTCTATAAAAAGTAATATCAGAATCCCCAAAACCCTCATACGGAATCCCCAACTGCCGACTAGTAATCTTATTGTTGTCCCTATTAAAACATCTATTTTTGTGTCAAGATTGATAAAGACACTACAGAAGAGGACCTAAAGCCGTACATCATCGCTAAACTTAAATTTGATAAACGTGACAGTTCGAAAATTCAATTTTAACTATCCTAGAGATATTTCGTCTTTTAGGATTGATGTATCCGCACAACATTTTGAAACTATACTAAGTAATTCTTTTTGGCCGCCTGGTGCTTTTGTGAGGGAATTCGAGCGTAGGCGTAACAATAATACCCTAAATATCGCTACACTTCCAATAACAATATTGCATCAAAAAACTGAATCAACATTATAGCTTCAACTGAAACATGGCTAAAACCTCATGTATTAACTCAGAGATTCTTTGCCATGATTACCAAATATACAGAAATGACCGCTTGAACAGAATTGGTGGTGGAGTTTTGCTTGCGGTACATTCTTCTGTACCTTCAGCTGAGGTTGATTTACCGTCTTACCGATTCTACAGAATTCAAATGCATTAGAATCAAGCTCGCAATGGGTTTTGTCTATATTGCAGTCTGCTATATCCCACCTTCTTTGATCCTTCGGTTGTATATGGATAATATCTCCCTGCTGAAAATTGTTAATTCAATGTTGAAGCCCATTGATTCGATGATAGTCTTGGGTGACTTTAATCTCCCGCATATATTATGGACCATATCTGATTATGATATTGTACCTATTTCTTCAAAACTGTTCAACAAACGAATTTTTAGCTGAAATAACTGAACTTTGCCTTAAACAGATAAATATAATTCCTAACATGTTCGGGAGCACCCTTGATTTGGTATTTGTTGACATACATCAAAAATATACTCTAAGCCGAGGTGAACCTCTTACTGTACCTGAAGACCCTTACCATCTTTCCCTGCATATATAGCATACGAATTTTGAAAGAAATTCTCCGAGTAGCATTGCTACTAAATACGATTCTAGTTTCAGATTTGACTTTGCGAAGGCTAATTTTAAGAAGCTTTAATCAAACTTTATCTACAGTAGCTTGGCCCATATACGTTGTAGATATTGCAAAAAATGTTTTTGACATTTATTCCACCATTTACGGTATTTTGGAAAAACCACGTACCTAAGCGAAAACGTGTGTCTACCGAACCCACTCCAAATATGGTTCACTAAAGAGCTGAGGTCTTTAAAAAACAGAAAATCGTCGCTTCTTCAAATTATTCAAAAGAGTCAGGCGCTCACTCCGATTACTTGCAATACTCTATTTTGCGTCATAAATAGTTTGAATTAAACAAAAAGTGCTATAATACGTAAATGTTGCCAATACGAAAGCCGTCTATGATTTCGTGAACTCTAAACGTAGGGTTAAAGGGTTTCCCTCTGCTTAACCCGAATCACCCCTATGTAAATTTTTTGTGGAATTTCGAAGAAGATTTTTTGTTTTGCAGTATCCTTTAGGTCCAACTAAAAAAAATGCATCATTAGATTTTATGTCCTGGACGCAGGGTCCTTGAAATGTCCTGTTGCCATATGGCAACGCCAGGTAGGATAGACCACTGGTTTTACATATACGTAATAAATCATTCCGTAACCCTTTAAAATTCAAATTTAATTATTTTTCGTGGGCGTGTATTTGAAAAAAACAAAATATTGTGAATTCATTTTAGAATATTTCATTGAAAAAAATATAAACTTATATTGTAAAAATTTGGGTTTTCAAGTTTTTGTATGATATGATTCGCAAGCAAGGCAAGCAAAGTCCGACATCGCATTTTTTGCAGGATGTTCGCACGATGGACCTACATACGTCTCCAGCACATCGCCTCTTTATTTTTGATTGGAATTACAAGATGATCAGTTCTGTCATAGCGTAGAGCGTTCGCTAAGGATCCGTACGTTAGTTGAACATTTTTGAAAAATTTCAGTAGCGTATCTTACGAGTAGATATTTTCTTCTCCTGGAATGTTTCCTTAAGTGACACATTTTCATTAGAGGATCTATAAAGAAGCCAACTGTTCTGAATGCTCGCATCCATACCCAAGTAAAAAATGCAGTGCCACACGTTTTTTGTTCCTCGAAAAGAGATGCGTTGACCTGAATATTTTGGTCAAATCGATGTCAACACCCATCATAAATTTGTTGTACTGGGTTACAACGCATTGGACGTGGAACACGGAATCTACACATTTCGCCCTAACTGTAGCGAGATGGCTTTGGATTAAGGTTGGTTCAGAGCCAAAGCACGTCGAAGCGAGGCAGAACCACCGAGTTATCCACCCCATTTGTGTTCCAGATGGAAATTCCTTTCACTCTTTGCATTTTCCGTGGGCCCCTCGAATACCACTCTTTTTGCATTTTTCCGCAATATGTGGATATGGACACCAATGTGATGCGGTTTTGTTCGCGAATAGTGGCCTGAAACTTGGTAAATTCTTTTAATTTTTCAAATGTAAATCAGCTAGCGGCTATTCCAGTAAAAAGATTGTCCAAGTAAATGCGAACGGGATAAGTTTTTATACACTTCCCGTCCGAAAAATTCTCCATCATAACACAAAGCGGAGCCGCTGCGCCCAAATGCAAATCTACCTTCATTATTTTAGGATTCATCCTCAAGTATTTTTTGCCTAGGTTATATTTCAAAATTGATCATGCTATCCACCTAGGAGAGCAAAAGAGGACACAAGCCTTTGGGTACTCAAAGTAATTTGGGGCACTTTTTCTTTATACAAATGTTTACATGTCCATGGCATCCAAAATGAATGCAATCATGCCTTTCGTCATATGAGAGATTTGGTTCTGGATGAAATGTTCAATCATTTTGGTCTTTATATGGTCAGTCATGGGCGTAGTTTTTCCAAAGAGTATCGAATCTCCGGAACTTGCTGCCATTTCGCATACTGATGACTCGAAGTGTAGCAG
>JARSSU010041674.1:0-24034 GCA_029619165.1 Eurosta solidaginis
CTTATCCATCATCTTTCTGGCAGTACATTAATTCAAAAAGAAAGTCAAATGGGTTTACAACTACATTTGTGTTTAACGGGTTAGTTTCTGATAACTAGTGTTGGGAACTATCGAATGAATTCAACTATCGATAGTTAGTTACTGAATGATTTTAACTATCGAACGAATTTTTTCATTCATTCATTCATTCATTTGATTTGTTCTTTAGCTTGCCAGAAGCTGTTTTAGTTACCCCTCGGGGTAGCTAAAGAACAAACCTATATAAGACAAAAAACGTCGTGTTCCAATGAAACGTGATCCAGATACGGCTAGAGATTTAACATGCCAATGCGACAACAATGTGAACCATATGGATCAATTTGTTGTTGCATTTGTATGTTAAATTTCTATCCGTACTTGGATCACGCTACATTGGAACGTAACAAAAACGTTAAATATAACTAAAATGGTGTAAATTGTGTTTGAAGTAAATAATGAAAATATTCAATTTAAATGCCTTTGTTACATGTTATGCAAAGCGCATGAATGATATGCAAATGACCTTGGTCCGCAACCCACAGAGTTTTTTGATCTCCCCCAAACCTGTGGGGAGATTTTATGCCTCTACAACAACAACAACAACAGGAAAGAAGGTTACTTAAAATGGATTTTTATCTGTATTATTCAAATATGTTTCAGAGGCATTATTGATTGCCTTAACTTATACATAAGCTACTGTTTTTTTTTCAAAATTCAGGTCACATTTAATTAATATAAAAATTGCACATTAAATTTCACTTATAAAAGAAACATAAAACAAATATTTCAAGCACTTAAATACTAAAAGTCGCTATAGTTGTTCTAGCCAAAATCGGATAGTGCATGAGGGTCTATATTAAATTTTCGCCGCAGAGATGGCAACTGATTGTGTTATTAAACCCCTAAAAAAATTGATTGTAAAGTAAATAATACAAGTATGTACATCGAGTTGACATGAAAAATACCTTCAATGTTTAAATTGCTGTTCAAAAATATTATCATATCTAGTTTATCTCCTTTAAGTCGGTTTCTCCTGTCGTTAATTATTTGCCCTGCTTTCGAGAAAACTCGTTCTGACGGAACCGATGTTGCGGGTATACATAAATATTTTTTCGAAAGCATATATAGTTCCGGAAATGTTGACTGGCTACGATTCCAATAGTCTAGGGGATTATTTGAGCGATCAACAAAAATTTTGCCTTAGATATTGCTCCAACTGAATATTTGCATTCACATTGGGCGCGTTTTGACAAATTGTTTTTGCTTCAGCAACTTTTTCATCGAGAAGGTCCCAGAGAGATACTTCGCTTTTATCGACCGATACTTCTCTTGGGGTGTTGGTAGAAACACTTGTGTTTTGTTGCCGTATTAGGGAAGTTACTTCTTCCACTAGCCATTTTGTTGTATTATTTGCATTAATTTCATTACCGAACGCAATTTTTTTAAACCTGGGATCTAGGAATGTTGATTTGGCGCACATTTTGGCAGACTCCAACTGCCCTAATCGTCTCCAAACCACCTCTAACAATCTGCTCTTCAAACTTTCTCCCTCTACAGTTTTCATTTTGCGATTTCGTACTGCGTATTGAAGACCTCTGATTAGGGGCACTACCAGTGACATCGTGGGATAATTTTCTCCTGACAATTCGATTGTCATGGCCTCTACGGGCTTGAAAAGATTAGTGTAGTCCAACAATGTTTCCCATTCTGATGAATTGAGGAAATCAGGAGCATTTGGTAAAGAAGTTATTATGGCAGAGAGTGGTTCTTTTACCAAGCATATGCGCTCCATCATTATAAGGGTGGAATTCCACCGGGTAGGGACATCTTGTTTTAACCTCAGTTCAGTAACGCCCATTTGCTTTTGCATATTTTTTAATTTTTCCGTCGCTTGAGAACTATGGTTAAAGTAAGTGACTATGGCACGGCACTTGTTTATGAGCACAGTAACTTGTGGAACAGCTTTGATGGCATCAATTACACATAAATTTAATGTATGCGCTACACATGGGTGGTGGTGCTTATGTAGCATTTCAATTATAGCCTTTTTAATATTAGCTCCGTTATCACTTACTACAGTAACTATTTTGTCAAAAACGGACCACTCATCAAATATTAACTTCAATTCTGTAGCTATATTTTGGGAGGTATGATTTCCTAAAATTTCCTTTGTTGATAAAACTGCAGAAATCATTTTGTTATCCCGAACGAAATGACTAGTAACTGACAAAAAAGATTTTTGACTATCAGAAGTCCACATATCAGTTGTAACTGAAAATATGTGTTACAATGTTGAGCAAGTCATGCAGTTTCTTTCTTACTTCATTGTATTTAAAAGGTAGCATTGTATTTGATAAAACTTTTCTGTTTGGCAAGGAATATAATGGCTGAAGCTTTTTTGTATATTCTACAAATCCTACATTGTCAACGATGGAAAGCGGCTGCAAGTCTTTTGTATCATCTTTAAAAGAGATTCATCAATATTATTTTTTTCTTGCTCTGAGAGCTCAGAACGTGTGCTGGTAACAAATAATTTTGTTTGAACAGTCCTTCTCAAACGTCCACTATTGGAAATGTCTTCGGTAGGTACTGTTAACGAACTGCGCGCTGCACTCCCTGCAGTAGTTGACGAAAGAGAAGTGGAACTACGTTCCTCTTCTGAAATTACTGGCGCTATTTCTCCTGAAGTTAGATTCCTATGTTCTGAGGAAGACGGATGCTTACGGCGTAGATGGTCATTTAAATTTGATGTGTTGCTAGAAAATTTAAAAATTCTTTTGCATATATGGCATTTAACTTCATTGCCATTTTTGGTAAAAAACTCCCAAACGGAAGATCTCTTCAATCCAGGCCGCATTATAAATATCTACACAAATCAAATCGTTAAAATCACTTCCTCAGTTAAAAATATTTAATAATTACCACGCTTAAAACGTTTGTCGATTAGGTTGACGTATGCTAAATTTATTTTAATATCTTTTTAACACTGATATATGCACCGCAAAAATTTAAATAGAACGAACGATTCGAAGAAATAGTAATGAGCGAATCATTCACACCAAAAACTAGTAGTTCGATAAAATAGTAATGAACGAATCATTCATACCTAAAACTAGTAATTCGAAAAAATAGTAATGAACGAATCATTCATACCTAAAACTAGTAACTCGAAAAAATAGTAGTGAACGAATCATTCATACCTAAAACTAGTAATTCGAAAAAATAGTAATGAACGAATTTCAAATGACTATCGAATGAATGAAAATTAGTGAACTATCGAATAACTCGATAGTTTTCATTCGATAGTTCCCAACACTACTGATAACCCACAGGCTTCATGCAATCTGTTCGCTGAATTTTATCAGGGGGTCTTTGAAGTGCACGACAATCAATCTCTTCCTACTACGGCTTTCCCATCATTACCGCCGATTTGTTGTGGATGAGTGTGATGTGACTCTTGCGATTTCGAACCTTAAGTTCAGCACAAAGTTGGATAACGAGGGACTTTGTTCCGCAGTTTTCAAAACTTGTTCACAAGCTTTAGTGGGTCCAATTACTAGTATATTTAACGCATGTCTTTCCAACGGCGTTTTTATTGATGCCTGGAAGGTGTGCTCTTTACACCCAATTTTTAAATCAGGTGACCGACATAACATTTGTAACTATAGGCCTATAGTGAAACAGAGCACAGTGGCAAAGTTGTTTGACAGTGTCATTCATTCAAAACTTTATCTTCACGTACGTAATATACTTCATCCCTGCCAGCACGGTTTTATGCCTGGTAGATCTACGTGTACTAATCTACTCCTAGTCACGCACGAGATCGTTAAGGCATTCAATTGCCAGTCCCAACTTGATGTGATATACACAGATTTCTCTAAAGCCTTCGATAAGGTAGACCATGAAGTTTTGTTGCATAAATTAAAAATGTACGGCATTACTGGTCAGCTACTGAAATTTTTCTCTAGTTTTCTTACTATTTGTGAAAATGGGGTCCACCACGTCCAGCACTTGTATTAATGCGTGGTCAGGTATTCCGCAAGGAACCCACAGCGGCCCTTTATTGTTTCTACTATTTATTAATGATTTACCCTTTCACGTGATAAAAGCATACGTGTTTATTTGTTTAAAATAAATAGTTTTATAAGAATTCGAGTTCAGAATGTTCAATTTAAATTCAGAAAATAACAAAACAACAGAAGAAAGCTTTCCTCATGCGGAAACACACTTAAAAATGAATCACCACTAACCACTATTATTTTTCGCGTATCAATTTTCTGAGTGCGCCCATACATTCTGTCGGAATGGTATTTTTTAATATTATTTTCAATTTTTTTTCTTTTAGCATGGAGCTTTGAAATGCTCTCTTTTTCATTTTTTAAACTTATTTTTTATATGGTTTTCGTCGGTTGAAAATGGCGGAATTTAAAAAATAACAAGACAACCGTGATAATCATTTGATAGTCACATGACAGTCAGTAGTGACAACATGATTAAATCGGATAAACTGTTCTAGCATACATAAAATTCCGATGAGAATTATGTATCTGTCTCACATGCATAATGGTATCTGCTGCATGTTCTTTTGTTCTGTACCAGGTGTCCGAAGCTTTCCCAGTTTGAGTCCTTTTTCATGATTATAGGCTGTCGTTGGGAACATGCGGACATGCGTGAGCGAACAAAGGAACATACATAAATTTGAGTATCAATGTTTAAGTCATCGCAGGATCAGCATTGTCAATTACAAGTGTGAGTGTATTAGTAAAACTATCAGCGTTTCTTGTAGGGTAGTTAACGACTACCACAATGGCGCAGGACGGCAAGGTTGGCAAGAACCCCGCCCAGCCGACATGACTAGCCACAGAGCACCACTAGATCATGCCGACTGCCTTCCTTGCTGATCCACTATAGATGCGAAACCATAACATGTTATTTAGCATTTGCGTGAATAAAGAAACTAATATTTCTCTATAATATGGTATGTATCATGGTTCAATTATGTACAGGTTGGCTCATCTCATCAGCTGATTTTGTTTATGTCATTGCATGGTCGAAGGGATTGTCAAAAGGAGATGGCAAACTCAAAATGAAACCAACACATTGGCAACATTTTACTTACACATACAAAAACTGCTAAGTTTTATGTTTCCATTCCATACCATTCGCACCAACACCAATACACAGATTTTCACGATTTGAACAGACATATTTTGTTGCTTTACAGATGAGCCAACCTGTATATAGTTGAACCATGGTATGTATACATAAAACCAGTGCGCAGTTGCATTTTATCAGAGTTGCCATAGTAAAATTTTATTATCAGTTATTTGTATGCAATATTTTAGTTTTGGCAACTCTGTTCGATCGTCATCGTGTCGTGATCATTAAACGAGCAATGATCGGCTGATGGTGGTCCGCAAATGCATTGCAAAGGAGTATTGTTAGAGTACTCCAACATGAAGAAAATAGAACACGTAATCCAACACTTTTTGCAGGATTGTGATATATAATGTTGTTGTTGTTGTAGCGATAAGGTTGCTCCCCGAAGGCTTTGGCGAGTGTTATCGATGTGATGGTCCTTTGCCGGGTACAGATCTGGTACCATAGCACCATTAAGGCGCTAGTCCGACCATCTCGGGAGCGATTTATGTGGCCACATTAAACCTTCAGGCCATTCCCTCCTTCCACACTCCCAAGTTCCATGAGGAGCTTGGGGTCGCCAGAGGCTCATCTGTTAGTGAAACAGAATTCGCCGCGGATAGGTGAGGTTGACAATTGGGTTTGGAGAAGCTTTATATTGCGCTGGCAGCCTGAAGGGTTGCGCTACACAGCCCCTTGAATCTGGTATTTTAGTCGCCTCTTACGACAGGCATACCTACCGCGGGTATATTCTGATCCCCTAACCCGCTGGGGGTATGTGATATATAACCAATAGCGATAGTAGCGTTTCATCTATGGTAGCGTACAAATCACACCCAGAAGATTGCACATTCCCGAGTTCAAAATTGCTTCGTTCTGCGCATCTACGTCACATTTTACTGCTTGAGCGAATGGAAGAGAGAAAAAAACAAGAGCTAAAGGAAAATGACGTAAAAATTGCGCATAAAAAACAGCTGATCTTTTGTTTACATGCCAATGCGCAATCTTGTTTGTGATTTGTGATGGTAGCGCACTATCGATTATTATTATTATAAGCTCAAAGCCATAAGACATTGAGACTCGAATGGAGTGGAATGAAGAACAGTAGGAAGAGCAGAGTTGCATTGGATCAATCATTGCATCAATATTAAAGATAAATTTAGAAAAAATAATTAAATACTTGAGTAAACAAACATTTTCTTTCAATTACTGCTATTAAGGTACCTCAGATGCTATATATTCCAAAATTATAACATATTATATGATTTAATCGGGGATTGCCCGTATTGCTTTTTTTAAATGTATGAAAACATTTATTTGAAGCAATTTTTAATTTTTATAATTTATTTAATAAATTTTTCCCAAATTATTATATAACATATTATGTCAGTTGAAAAATTTAACTTCAATTTCCCTAAGATTTCCGTAATATGGCCATTAGTCAATTTGTATGTGTGTGTGCAAATTTTGAGCGATCAGCTGTTAGTTGCGCTACTTGGTAACATAGTGTACACTATGCTTGGTAAAGCTTACAATGCCATAAGCCGTCACTTATTTGTGCAAAGAGTAAATAAAAACATTCTGATGAAAAACGTCAACAAAATGGTATGTCGTCTTTGCCTAGAGATATCATCCAACAATCTTGAAATTTTCTCTAAAAATGGATATCTGCAAATCGCGGAGATTATAGCCAAGTATTTTCTTATAAAGGTAGGCGTGATTGACTTATACCGATACTAATTACTAAATTTTCCATTTTATTACAGATTCAACCCAATGACTTGGTTTCTAATCTTATTTGCGCCGAATGCTGGCAACATTTAGTAGACTTCCATAGATTTTGGTTATTTGTTGACAAAAAAACAAAAAACGTTGCAAACTGATTTTTTATGTAAACAAATAAAAACGGTTATTGGGGACGACGAAGTGAAGGAGGTTGAAAATATACCAAGCCCAAACTCTTCCATTGGATATAGAAATAATGTGCTGCTTGAGTCCGAAATCGATATAGTTGTGGAGCAGCCTTATACATTTGCAGATAAGATAAACTTTGAAAAAGTTGAAATGGAAGATGACAAAATATCTATGGATAATAATGTATTAGTTAATTTGATTTCAACAGGTGATGACCGTAAGTACGGACATTTGTACATGTATAATAAAACAAAACTCTAATTCATATTGGTTTATAGATGGATTAGAAAAAAATGTATTAGAGTTGGAGATTACAAATACCAAAATCAGTAAAAAAGCTCTTAAAACAGCAAATAAACAGAAAATTAATACAATTTCACGGTCAATAAAAAAAAATCACAATGATAGTGATATAAAAATTACGAATGAAAGCCCTAAAGATAACCAGCCTAATGAATCCAGTAAATATGTCGTTAAATCACAAGATGCGAAAACTTTATTAGCACGGGAGCTTGATCAGTATTTAGCTGAGAATACACATTTAAGCTGTTGCTTGTGCTCGCAATCGCTCACAGACTTCAGTAATTTGAAAAAACATTTTCGTGAAGTCCACAATTGCGTGGGCTATATACCATGTTGTAATAATCGGTTCATCAAACGAACAGCATATGTAGATCACCTAAAACTTCATAAGGATCCAGACTTTTTCAAGTAAATAATACATAATATGTTTTTTATAGTTCTAACATCTTATTCAAGCAAATACGCTGGAAAAGCCAAAATTATCAAGCGATTGATCATAAAATAAGAGTTTCCAATCTTTCACATTTCGACCTACGGAAAAAAGAAGACGCCCATAAGCACTTGAGTTTTTGAGTTTCTTAACAAAGTGTTAAGAAAATGCACTTAGAAAATGCACAATGAAGCTCATACAATTGGGTATGAAAAACAAGTTTACACTAACTAATTAACAACTAAATATTGTTCAAAATATTATGGCACTGAAAAATGAAATGAAAGATGACTTATGAAAAAAATTAGAATCGAACAGAACGAACAAATCCGAACCAAATGTATCTGAAGGATATATGAACCCCCAGCGGGTTAGGGGGTTAGAATATACCCGCGGTAGGTGTGCCTGTCGTAAGAGGCAACTAAATTACGAGATTCAAGGGGTTGTATAGCGCAACCTTTTCAGGTTGCCAGCGCAATATATAGCTTCTCCAAACCCAACTGTCAACCCCACCTATCAGTGGCGAATCATGTTTCATTAACAGCCGAGGCTCTGGCGACCCCGAACTCCTTAAGGATCTAGGGGGTGGAGGGCGGGATGGCCTTGAAGGTTGTTGTTGTTGTTGTTGTAGCAATGCTCGCCCCACCTAATAGCCGCGACCGATCACAAATTGTCATCAATATCCTCTAACGGGAGTCCAAAGAAACTTGCCGTTTCAACAGGGGTGGACCATAAGGAAAGGGGTGTTAGAGGCGTTGGTTCCACATTACAATTAAAGAGATGGTTGGTGTCATGTTGGGACACATTGCAAGCGGGGCATACATTTTGTATGTCGGGGTTGATTCTGGATAGGTAAGAGTTTAACCTGTTACAGTATCCAGAACGAAGTTGAGCAAGAGTGACACGCGTTTCCCTGGGGAGTATGCGTTCCTTTTCTGCGAGTTCTGGATATTTTTCTTCAAGTACTGGATTCACCGGGCAATTCCCGACATAAAGGTCCGACACCTGTCTATGGAGTTCACCAAGGACCTGCTTGTTGTTGTTGTTGTTGTAGCGATAAGGTTGCTCCCCGAAGGCTTTGGGGAGTGTTATCGATGTGATGGTCCTTTGCCGGATACAGATCCGGTACGCTCCGGTAACACAGCATCATTAAAGTGTTAGCCCGACCATCTTGGGAACGATTTATGTGGCCACGTTAAACCTTCAGGCCATCCCTCCCTCCCCACCCCAAGTTCCTTGAGGAGCTTGGGGTCGCCAGAGCCTCGTCTGTTAGTGAAACAGGATTCGCCGCGGATAGGTGAGGTTGACAATTGGGTTTGGAGAAGCTATATATTGCGCTGGCAACCTGAAGGGTTGCGCTACACAGCCCCTTGAATCTGGCATTTTAGTCGCCTCTTACGACAGGCATACCTACCGCGGGTATATTCTGACCCCCTAACCCGCTGGGGGGAGGACCTGCTTGTGTTTTTTCGCTTCATACGGCTGGGTTCTCAGGTGCCGTATTTCCTCAAAATGCTCACGGAGATGACTCCTTAGGCCCCTAGGCGGTGCTGGTTCGTCAATCAGATGTCTGTTGGGATGCCCAGGTTTCTGGGTATTCAACAGAAACTGTTTGGTCAGCATCTCATTTCTCTCCCTGATGGGGAGTATTCTCGCCTCATTATGCAGATGGTGTTCTGGGGACATAAGAATACAGCCCGTGGCGATTCTGAGAGCAGTATTTTGGCAGGCCTGTAGTTTCTTCCAGTGGGTGGTTTTTAGGCTTGGCGACCATATGGGTGACGCGTAGCACGTAATCGGCTGGCTAATTGCTTTGTATGTGGTCAAGAGCGTTTCTTTATCTTTTCCCCAGGTACTGCCAGCAAGGGATTTGAAGATTTTATTACGGCTCTGAATTCTTGGAACAATTGCGGTTGCGTGCGCACCAAAATGTAGATCCTGATCAAACGTCACACCCAAGATTTTGGGGTGTAGGACAGTCGGTAGCGTAGTGCCATCGACGTGGATGTTCAATATGGTCGACATTTGAGGCGTCCATGTTGTAAATAAGGTCGCGGAAGATTTAGTCGGTGACAATGCCAAGTTTCGCGAGGCGAAAAAACTGGAGAGATCAGGGAGATAGCCGTTTATTTTATTGCATAGCTCATCGATCTCTGGGCCTGGGCCTGTGGCCATTATTGTGCAGTCATCGGCGTAGGAAACGATTGTGACTGCTTCCGGTGGTGAAGGTAGCTTAGATATGTAGAAATTAAACAAAAGCGGGGATAGGACACCACCCTGTGGCACCCCTTGTTTAATTCTCCTTTGTTTTGATGTTTCGTTTCTGAATTGCACCGATGCCTGCCGACCACCCAGATAATTTGCGGTCCACCTTTTAAGACATGGGGGAAGGGTAGACCCTTCCAGGTCTTGCAGTAACGAGCCATGGTTGACCGTATCAAAAGCTTTTGATAGGTCTAACGCTACGAGTACTGTTCTATGGTGGGGATATTGATTCAAACCGCAATTTATCTGGGTGCTAATGACATTTAGCGCGGAGGTAGTGCTATGGAGTTTTCTGAAGCCATGCTGATGAGGGGCTAGCTGCAAATGTGCTTGGAAATAAGGGAGCAAAATGGCTTCAAGCGTCTTTGCCACTGGCGATAGGAGAGATATCGGACGATATGATTCACCTACGTTAGCTGGTTTCCCAGGCTTTAGTAGCGGGACCACCTTGGCCATTTTCCATTTCTCGGGTATGACAAAGGTGGAAAGAGACAGGTTGAAGACATGCGCTAAATATTTGAAACCCTCTTTCCCTAGGTTTTTAAGCATCGGCATGGCTATGCCGTCTGGGCCCACTGCTTTGGATGGTTTAGCGCGACCAATGGCGTCCTCAACCTCTCTAGTGGTGATGGTAATTGGTGACGCGCTGAGTTTGTGTTTATGTGCGTGTCTATTGGCTCTCCGTCTATCTTTGTCGACCGTAGGATGCATTATATATTGTCGGCAGAAAGCGCTCGCGCATTTTTTGGCATCCGACAGCACCTTATCGCCAAAGGCGATGGAAACTTTGTCTTTGTGCTTAGTCGGATTTGATAGGGACTTTACGGTGGACCAAAGGTTACCTACACCGGTAGAGAGGTTACAACCTCTTAGGTGCTCTTCCCATTTCGCCCGCTTGTGTTCGTCCACAAGCAATCTGATGCGTTGGTTTATATCCCTTATTTGGGGGTCGCCTGGATCAAGCTGTCTTATAAGGTCGCGTTCCCTCGCTATGCTCGCGGCCTCCGCCGGGAAGTGGGCCGGATTTCGGGAATTCTCCCGGCGGGAATGAAATGTGCCGAGGCGGATTCAATGACCTTACGGAAGGCACGCTCCCCTTGGCGGGCATCAGTCGGGATAGGGAGGGCAGCAAAGCTGCTGTCTGTTGCAGATTTATATTCTTCCCACTTTCCTTTTTGAAGTTTATGAAAGTGCGTTTTTCGGTGACGATGAAGTCGGCGGTACGCTCGAACGAAATAAGTATGGGCAGGTGGTCGAATGCCAATGTTACCATCGGCTGCCAGTTGACGCAGTTTACGAGTTCTACGCTCACGATTGAGATATCTGGCGAGCTATGACAGCTTCCAACCATACGTGTGGGGGCGTCTCCGTTTATTGTGCAGAACGTCGTTTCGTCTATTTGATCCGCCAACATCTCACCCCTACTGTCCGCCCGCAAGTTTGAATGCCATAGGTCGTGATGGGCATTGAAATCGCCTAAGATAATGCGATTGTTGCCAGTGAGTAAGGCCTCGATATTAGGGCGGTATCCACTGGGGCAACAGGTGACAGGAGGGATGTAGATGTTGATGATTTCTAGATTTGCATCGCCTGACCGGACAGATAGGCCTTGACGTTCTAAGACATTGTCCCTGCGGTCGATGCCAGGATCAAATATATAATATTGCACAGAGTGGTGTATAATAAACGCGAGGCCGCCTCCATTTCCGCTCTCGCGGTCTTTCCTGTGGACATTATAACCAGAGCAGGTCTGCAATGCAGATCTTGCTGTGAGTTTAGTCTCTTGAATCGCAGCAATGCGGATGTTGTGCCGCTTCATGAAATCGACTATCTCCGTAATCTTCCCAGTTAGTCCATTACAGTTGAACTGCAGAATTCTGAAGTGCATGAGGGGTGACGCCGCCACTCTAGGGGTAAGTGACGAGTGACTACGCCTAGGTTGTGGAAGGCCAGGACGCAATTGCTGTTGTGGCCTTGGGACTGGGCGCCCTTGGGCAAGCATTGGGGTACCCGGATGGTTTGGGTTTGCGACCTGACAACATGGCGCGATGAAACCCGTCGAGGGGTTGCCGTCGCGGAGACCAGAACATCTAGGAAAGTGGCACCACCCAAGGCAGGAGCTGCATTGAGCGGATGTCGCAAACCTATATATTCTGTGCTGGCAGACGGTGCAAACGGAGGCAGGGACTAAGAGTTGTGTTCCCTGACCTGCACGATTGCTGCCAGAAAAGAGGGGGGGAGAAGAAGACGGGGGCAGGGGCTGATGCTCAGCATTGCTACCAGCTCTACTACGAAGGTAGTAGTTATGAGTGGTATCAGCTGTTTGAGTTGTTGGCGCCGTGGGGCGCGAGCAGCAGCGGGTACTTGTTGTGGCTTGCTGAGCAGCGAGGCTGCTGGAAGGTAGTGGGGGGCGCTTAGGCGTAGACTACGGGACGCCCTTGGGCGTGAGCAGCAAGGAGCCACAAAAGATTTATAAAACTTACGTGGACGTCGGGTTTTGGGATCAAGCCCAGAACAACGTGTCCGATGCAACCATCCCTTGCACGAGACACACTGAACAGAGTATGACCGTCCTAAAAAGATTCTTTTCTGGCAAATGCAGCAAAACCATTTCTCAGGACCGGGGTCAGGAGACGGACCCGGATTGGGTTCGATACCTTCCCGGAGTAAGAGAATATGTAGCAGTCCTGCTGCAAGGAGCTGCTGGGAGGATGACAATTTGTGGGAGGGAAGAAACAAATTAAATGGGGACACCTTGAAGGTCGCATGTGGTCATAACAAATCGCTCCCGAGATGGTCGGACGTGGTACCGAAACGTACCGGATCTGCATCCGGCAAAGGACCATCAACTCGATAACACACACCAAGGCCTTCGAGGAGTTTCCTTATCGCTACAACAACAACCAAAGAGCACTTAAATTGTAACTCCTCTGCCGGTGTGGGTAAGCTATGGTCCACCGCAAAGTCCCTTTCCAACCCTACTAAGCACAATGAGAAAATATCCATCGCCTTCGGCGATAAAGTGCTGTCGGATGCGAAAAAATGCGCGAGCACTTTGTAATGCATTCTACCAACTTACGCAGAAATATATAAATCGCATAACAATTCGTATAAAAACATGGATTAGTTATTTAAAGTGAAGTTATAAGTTTAAAATTTGACTGTTTAAAACTAAATTCTTGTCGAAGTGTATGTACTACTGCCTAAAGTCTCAGTAGTGCAATTAATTGCAGACTAACTTACCTCCTTCCTCGCAAACTGGTTATTATTATCAGGGTAATAGCGACAAACGTTGTAAGCACCAATCATAGAAACCTTTGTTACGGAATGGATAAACAGATTTTCTAACTATGGCAGTAATAGCGGTTATGGTTCTCGCGATTTCCCTGCACCTGGTTAATTTCTTAAAAAAGATACATTATTTTTGATTGTATTTTTTGTATTTGTATTTATTAGGCAATTCATCCCAGCACAACAATTTGGCAAAAATTATTTTATAGTGCTAGTCGGTAAAAGGCATAAAATAGGAACAATTTAAACTTGAAACTTAAAGCTAATGACTATGGCTAAGAAAAGGTTAACAATAAATAATCTATTTAATAAATAAATAAATAAACGAATGATAGAGTACATTTGCTTAGAAGAAATCGAGTATTTTAATTGTCTAGGTTATTATAGAAACTTGTTAATTCTTTATTGCTTTCGCTTCTTCGTAACAATTCACTTAGGAAACTTGTTATGTTGGACAGAATATAGCCTAGTATCCATGTCTGTGATATTAAATTTTATAAAAAGTATGTTCGGTCATAAACTGTGGCCAAAGAATAATGTTTGAGAATTAAGTTTGTTGGCCTTAATATCGACGTTTTGTAACTTGAAATCAAAACTTTCTAAATTTTTAAAATTATAATTTGTATTTTTTCAAATATTAAAATTCCAGTGTAAATACAATTTTGTACATGTACATATTGTGAATTGCAATTTAATATAAAAAAATTTTTAGCTTTAGCTGATTTAACCATTTTTGTTTCGAATAAATTGTAGAACTCTACTATACTTTAAGCACAAGAGCTACTTTATGGATTTATAGCATTTATTTAAAATAAAAATGGTTAAACTATCTTTAACCGTTCAGAAGTTAATACCAATAGAAGATAAATCCACTTCAAATTCCCAGTTTTTTAGAAAGATATGACAACAAAGTATGGTGCTACACAACTTTTGCGCTGATGGCCTTATTTAGAGATTAAAAAAATATTACTAATGCTATATTTTTAGGTGCAAAAAATGCAATAAACAATTAGCGAGTCGACATAATTATCAAAATCATATGTACACCGTTCATCCCGATACCGAAAGTTTGCTATTTCCTTGCAAAATGTGTTCCCGAAAATTTGCTAAGCAATATATTTTGGACTATCATATTAAATCTAGACATACGAATACCAAAAATTATATCTGCGAAACTTGTACGAAAGGGTAATACTTACCAAATTACGTCTTTGGTCCGGTTGTTTTTTACTGTATCCTTTTTGCAGATTTAAAACATCTCAACTTTTAAAGCAACATGAAAAAGCCGTGCATTTGAATACATATGATTCTGTGTGCGATATATGTGGGAAGTGTTTTAAGACAGCTCAAAATCTAGCGACACACTTGGAATCCTTACATGAAACACATCGCCCGGGAGTACAATGTAAAATTTGTTCGAAGCGATTGAAGAATATACGTTGCTTAAATAAGCATATGGTTTCCCATAGAGATCAAGAATCTGGACAAGAATTTAACTGTCCTCATTGTGACAGGGTAAAGAGCACCCGACATGCCCTTGCTTCTCATATAAGCTACCATCATTCAGCTAAAGTGTTTACATGCAAAATGTGTGGTAAAGATTTCAAACGTGCACGCGCATTACGGGTACTGGTGATTATTATTGAAGCTCTAAAAATAAATTGAAATGTTTTATTTTAAGGAACACGAGAGTACGCATACTGGCACTTACCTATACACCTGTCCGTTCTGCCCTAAAACCTTTCGATCACATGGCAATATGCACAAACATAGGGCGTCCAATCATTTGAAAGAGTGGGGACAGAGGCGATCTCAACAAGCTCTTGTAACCAATAGTTTACAAAGTGATGTACTATGTAGTGCTAGAGAGTTAACATAAAGAATATGTATGTATATAAATGCAGGCTATGAGCGTACACAAATATATCTCCATGTTTAAATGATCGAGAGCCTTTATTGCACCACCTAATTTTAATCAAAAATTATCGTGCTATCAAAAGACGCGTTCCTGGGTGACTACTCTCAAAAAAAAGTTATCACCAAGGCGATGCCATCTAGGCATCAATGTGTAATTTTTGCTTATCTTTTTTTCGTCATCAATGATCTCATGTTATTGACATTTTCGAAATATTAGTTTGATACTTGTATTTGTCAAGTTAATAGACTACATACAAATGTAATGCGTTTTATAATCAATATAGTATTAAATGTTATCATAATTAAACTAGGAAATATATGGGGTATTCCATCCCATTTCGACCAATTTTGAACCCGACCCCTTTAGAATTGGGTGAAAGTTTTTTTTTCTAGCTTACGATTTTCAGATTTTTTTCAAATTTTTTCATCCAACTCAAAAAAAGTTATGAATTTTTGAAAAAAACACCGTTTTTGTTTTCAAAATGCTATAACTTTTTCAAAAATTGACCGTTTGGGATCTTTTTTTTTAAATTTGTCTTTAAATGTACGAGAATTGATTGAAGTTTTTTATGAGAAAAAAAAATGGCGAAATTCGAAAAATCTCGAAAAACTGAAAAATTAAAAAAAAACTAAAAATTTTTTTGTATTTTTTCCGAAAAGTACATTTAAAAACAATTAAAAAAAAAGATCCCAAACGGTCAATTTTTGAAAAAGTTATAACATTTTGAAAACAAAAACGGTGTTTTTATACCTTTCATGAAAATGAAATGGTATATTAATTTCGTCACGAAATCGAAAATTGTAAGTCCTTAAAGGAAAATAGATAGACCCACCATTAAGTATACCGAAATAATCAGGTTGAAGAGCTGAGTTAATTTAGCCATGTCCGTCTGTCCGTCTGTCTGTTTGTATGCAAACTAGTCCCTCAATTTTTGAGATATCTTGATAAAATTTGGTGAGCGGGTGTATTTGGGTGTCCGATTAGACATTTGTCGGAACCGACCGGATCGGACCACTATAGCATATATCCTCCATACAACCGATTTTTCAGAAAAAGAGGATTTTTGTAATATCTTACCCAATTTAACAGATTGAAGCTTCAAACTTCACCATATACTTTCGTAAATTGCACATATTGTTGCCTGAAAAAATTGATGAGATCGGTCGTATATATAGTATATATCCCCCACAACCGATTGTTCAGATAAGGAACTTTTCGTAATTACTGCCCCATTTTAAGAGCTAGAGGCTTCAAATTTCAACGAATGCTTAGGTATATAGCATATATTGTTGTCTGAAAAAATCATAAAGATCGGTGGTATATATAGTATATATATGGTGGTATATATAGTATATATAGTATATATATATATATATATATATATATTTGGCAAATTTTAGCCCCATTTTAACAGCTAGAAGCTTCAAATTTCACCGAATACTTACGTATATAGCATATATTGTTGTCTGAAAAAAATCATAGAGATAGGTTGTATATATAGTATATATCTCATACAACCGATTGTTCAGATAAGAAACTTTTCGCAATTTCTACCCCATTTTAACAGCTATAAGCTTCAAATTTCACCGATTGCTTACGTATATAGCATATATTGTTGTCTTAAAGAATCATAGAGATCGGTTGTATATATAGTATATATCTCATACAACCGATTGTTCAGATAAGAAACTTTTCGCAATTTCTACCCCATTTTAACAGCTAGAAGCTTCAAATTTCACCAAATGCTTACGTATATAGCATATATTGTTGTCTGAAAAAATCATAGAGATCGGTGGTATATATAGTATATATCTCATACAACCGATTGTTCAGATAAGAAACTTTGCGCAATTTCTGCCCCGTTTTAACAGCTAGAAGCTTCAAATTTCACAAAATGCTTACGGATATAGCATATATTGTTGTCTGAAAAAATTATAGAGATCGGTGGTATATATATTATACACTTCATACAAACGGTCATTTTTGCCCCTTTTTTACGGCTAGAAGCTTCAAAATTCATCAAATTTCATCAAATAGTTACGTTTACGTCATATATTTTTGAAATACGTGATTCTTAGTCATAGTTTTTACATGCAGACCACAAAAAACCGTGAAGCTTTGCATCCTCACACAGATTACCTACCTATTTTTATACCTTTCATGAAAATGAAATGGTATATTAATTTCGTCACGAAACCGAAAATTGTAAGTCCTTAAAGGAAAATAGATAGACCCACCATTAAGTATACCGAAATAATCAGGTTGAAGAGCTGAGTTGATTTAGCCATGTCGTCTGTCCGTCTGTCCGTCTGTCTGTTTGTATGCAAACTAGTCCCTCAATTTTTGAGATATCTTGATAAAATTTGGTGAGCAGGTGTATTTGGGTGTCCGATTAGACATTTGTCGGAACCGACCGGATCGGACCACTATAGCATATATCCTCCATACAACCGATTTTTCAGAAAAAGAGGATTTTTGTAATATCTTACCCAATTTAACAGATTGAAGCTTCAAACTTCACCATATACTTTCGTATATTGCACATATTGTTGCCTGAAAAAATTTATGAGATCGGTCGTATATATAGTATATATCCCCCACAACCGATTGTTCAGATAAGGAACTTTTCGTAATTACTGCCCTATTTTAAGAGCTAGAGGCTTCAAATTTCAGCGAATGCTTACGTATATAGCATATATTGTTGTCTGAAAAAATCATAAAGATCGGTGGTATATATAGTATATATATGGTGGTATATATAGTATATATATGTATATATTATATTTTCGCAAATTTTAGCCCCATTTTAACAGCTAGAAGCTTCAAATTTCACCGAATATTTACTTATATAGCATATATTGTTGTCTGAAAAAATCATAGAGATCGGTTGTATATATAGTATATATCTCATACAACCGATTGTTCAGATAAGAAACTTTTCGCAATTTCTACCCCATTTTAACAGCTATAAGCTTCAAATTTCACCGATTGCTTACGTATATAGCATATATTGTTGTCTGAAAGAATCATAGAGATCGGTTGTATATATAGTATATATCTCATACAACCGATTGTTCAAATAAGAAACTTTTCGCAATTTCTAACAGCTATAAGCTTCAAATTTCACTGATTGCTTACGTATATAGCATATATTGTTGTCTGAAAAAATCATAGAGATCGGTTGTATATATAGTATATATCTCATACAACCGATTGTTCAGATAAGAAACTTTTCGCAATTTCTACCCCATTTTAACAGCTAGAAGCTTCAAATTTCACCAACTGCTTACGTGTATAGCATATATTGATGTCTGAAAAAATCATTGAGATCGGTGGTATACATAGTATATATCTCATACAACCGATTGTTCAGATAAAAAACTTTGCGCAATTTCTGCCCGTTTTAACAGTTAGAAGCTTCAAATTTCACAAAATGCTTTCGTATATAGCATATATTGTTGTCTGAAAAAATCATAGAGATCGGTGGTATATATATTATATACTTCATATAAACTGTCATATTGACCCCTTTTTTACGGCTAGAAGCTTCAAGATTCATCAAATTTCATCAAATAGTTACGTTTACGTCATATATTTTTGAAATACGTGATTCGTAGCCATAGTTTTACATTCAGACCACAAAAAACGTGAAGCATTGCATCCTCACACAGATTACCTACCTATTTTTTATTTTATATTTATCTTAAACATCGTTTAGATATGTTCAAATTTCACCAAATGCTTACGTGTATAGCATATATTGTTGTCCTGAGAAAATCATAGATACCGGTGGTATATATAGTATATATCCCATACAACCGATTGTGCAGATAAGAAACTTTGCGCAATTTCTTCCCCATTTTAACAGTTATAAGCTTCAAATTTCACCGATTGCTTACGTATATAGTATGTATTGTTGTGTCAAAAAATCATAGAGATCGGTGATATATATAATATATATATGATGGTATATATAGTATATATATATATAGATATATATATATATTTTTTACGATTTCGGCCCCATTTTAACAGCTAGAAGCTTCAAATTTCACCAACTGCTTACGTGTATAGCATATATTGACTGTCTGAAAAAAATCATTGAGATCGGTGGACACATAGTATATATCTCATACAACCGATTGTTCAGATAGAAACTTTGCGCAATTTCTGCCCCGTTCATACTATTTTTCCGAGTACTAGTTTTATGTATGACGATTCGTTCATACTATTTTATCGAACTACTAGTTTTTGGTGTGAATGATTCGCTCATTACTATTTCTTCGAATCGTTCATTCTTTTTAAATTTTTGCTGTGCATATATCAGTGTTAAAAAGATATTAAAATAAATTTAACATACGTCAACTAATCGACAAACGTTTTAAGCGTGGTAATTATTAAATATTTTAACTGAGGAAGGATTTTAACGATTTAATTTGTGTAGATATTTATAATGCGGCCTGGATTGAAGAGATCTCTCCGTTGGGGGTTTTTTACTAAAAATGGCAATGAAAGTTACATGCCATATATGCAAAAGAATTTTTAAATTTTCTGGCAACACATCAAATTAATGACCATCTACGCCGTAAGCATCCGTCTTCCTCAGAACATAGGATCTAACTTCAGGAGAAATAGCGCCAGTAATTTCAGAAGAGAACGTAGTCCCACGTCTCTTCGTCAACTACTGCAGAGGCAGCGCGCAGTGGTCGGTAACAGTACTACGAAGACATTCACAATAGTGGATGTTTGAGACGGACTGTTCAACAAATATTATTTGTTACCAGCACACGTTCTGAGCTCATCAGAGCAAGAAAAATATAATATGATGAATCTCGTTTAAAGATGATTACAAGACTTGCAGCCGCTTTCCATCGTGACAAGGTAGGATTCGTAGAAGATACAAAAAACTTCAGCCATTATAGTCCTTGCCAAACAGAACAAGTTTATCAATACAATGCTACCAGTATACAATGAAGTAGAACGAAACTGCATGACTTGCTCAACATTGTAACACATATTTCAGTTACACTGATATGTGGACTTCTGATAGTCAAAAATCTTTTGTCAGTTACTCGTCATTCGTTCGGGATGAACAAATGATTCTGCAGTTTATCAACAAAGAAATTTAGTGCATTCATACTCCCAAATATAGCTACAGAATTGAAGTACTATTGATGAGTGGTCCGTTTTTGACAAAATACGTACTGTAGTAAGTGATAACTGAGCTAATATTAAAAGTGGCTATAATTGAATGCTACAGAAGCACCACCACCAGGTGTAGTCGCATACATTAAATTTTATGTGTAATTGCGATGCCGTCAAGCGGTGCCACAAGTACTGTGCTCATAAACAAGTGTCGTGCCATAGTCACTTACTTTTAAGACCATAGTTCTCAAGCGACGGAAAAATTTCAAAAATCTGCAAGCAAAAGCAATGGGCGTTACTGAACATGAGTTAAAACAGATGTCCTACCCGGGGGAATTCCACCCTTATAATGATGGAGCGCATATGCGTGGTTAAAGAACCACTCTCTGCATATAACTTCTTACCAAATGCTCCTGATTTCCTCAATTCATCAGAATGGGAAACATTGTTGGGACTACACTAATCTTTCAAGCCCGTAGAGGCCATGACAATCGAATTGTCAGAGAGAAATTATCCACGATGTCACTGTAGTGCCCCTATCAGAGGTCTTCACTACGCAGTACGAAATCGCAAATGAAACTGTAGGGGAGAAAGTGAAGAGCAGATTGTTAGAGGTGTGTTGGAGACGATGTAGGGCAGTTGGAGTCTGACACAAAATGTGCGCCAAATCAACATTCCGAGATCCATGTTTTTTAAAAAATTGCGTTCGTAAGGAATTAATGCAAATAATACACACAAAATGGCTAGTGAAAGAAGTAACGTCCCTAATACGGCAACAAAACACAAGTGTTTCTACACACACCAAGAGAGTATCGGTCTGATAAAAGCGAAGTATCTCTCTGGTGACTTCTCGATGAAAAGTGCGGAGCCAAAAACATTTGTCAAAACGCGCCCATGTGATTGCAATATTCAGTGGAGCAAGATACGTAGGCATTTTGTTGATCGCTCAAATAACCCCTAGACTATGGAATCGTAGCAGTGCAACATTTCCGGACACTATATATGCTTTCGAAAATATTTATGGATACCCGCACAGTCGGTTCCGTCAGAACGAGTTTTTCCTCGAAAGCAGGCATAATAAATAACGACAGAGAACCGACTTAAAGAGATAAACTAGATATGATAATATTTTTGACAGCAATTAACATTGAGGTATTTTCATGTCAACTCGATGTACATACTTGTATTATTTACTTACAATCAATTTTTTAGGGTTAATAACACAATCAGTGCCATCTCTGCGGCGAAAATTTAATATAGACCACTGCTCATGCACTATCCGTTTGGCTAGAACAACTATAGCGACTTTTAGTATTTAAGTGCTTGAATATTTGTTTTATGTTTCTTTTATAGTGAAATTTAATGTGCATTTTTATATTAATTAAATGTGACCTGAATTTTGAAAAAAAAAAAAAAAACAGTAGCTTATGTATAAGTTAAGGCAATCAATAATGCCCTGAAACATATTTGAATAATACAGATAAAAAAATCCATTTTAAGTAACATTTTTCCTGTTGTTGTTGTTGGTTAGAGGCATAAAAATCTCCCAAGGGTTGGGGAGATCAAAAAACTCGTGGGTTGCGAACCAAGTCATTTGCATATCATTCATGCGCTTTGCATAAATGTAACAAAGCATTTAAATTGAATATTTTCATTATTTACTCAAAACAAATTACACCATTTTAGTCATATTTAACGTTTTGTTACGTTCCATGTAGCGTGATCCAAATACGGATAGAAATTAAACATACAAATGCAACAACAAATTGATCAATGGTTCACATTGTTGTCGCATTGGCATGTTTAAATCTTCTAGCCGTATCTTGATCACGTTTCATTGGAACACGACGTTTTTTGTTCTTATATAGGTTTGTCTTTAAGTACCCCGAGGGACTAAAAACAGCTTCTGGCAAGCTAAAGAAAAAATAAATGAATGAATGAATGAATGAAAAAAAATTCGTTCGATAGTTAAAATCATTCAGTAACTAACTATCGTAGTTGAATTCATTCGATAGTTCCAACACTAGTTCTAACTACTTGGCAGCGACTCACCCGATAGGCTAATACCTACTTAGCCAGCAAGAGGCTGTTGGTCTGTTGTTATTACTGGTGAAAGACCGCGTTAATTGTTAAGGCCTGTGTTGTCGTTATTGCTGGTGCAGTCAGTTTAATTGTGCGGCCTGTTGGTTGTTATTGCTGTGCAAGGCAGTTTAATTCGGGGGCCAATATGAAGCGGCCTTTGCAGGATATCGTGGCCGGCGGTTGTTGCGTCCGGTTTATTCGGGTAGGGCCTATATAAAGCGGCTTACTGTTGTTGTTGCGTGTGGGGGTTGGTTTACAGTGGCCTATATGAGCGGCCTTTCTGTTGTTGTTGGTGGTTGGTGGTTGGTTACGCGGCCATATGGGAAGCGGCCTTTGTTGTTGTGGTGGTGGTGTTGGTTACAGGGCCTTTCTGTTGTTGTGGTGGTGCGTGGGGGTTAACAGACGGCCTATATGTTGTTGTGCGAGCAGTGGTTGTCGTCGAATATTAAAAAACTGCCCCTTTTAAGAGGGTTATTCTTACCTCACACTATTCTTATAGGCTTTTTTAAAACAAATTAACGCGTTCTTGAATCCTGCTAACATCACCAGCCACTCACACAGTTCCGTACCAAACAAATTACTGCCCCGCAAACCGTTAGCCCAAAAGCACACCACGTATTCACTTCATATAATTACAGACAATTCTCGTTTGGAATTTTTTCGCTTCTTAAGTTACTTTATGTCTTTATTTCCAAATATTGCGCACACTAAGATGGCCATAGTTTTATAGGTAATGTCTTTTCGCAAAAAGTTTGCTTTAAGGTTTCAACGGCGTTGCCTTATGATCAAAATTCCATGGCATAAACCCATATAACCGATACCAACGCTTGCAAATCATCAGTACAGGCTTTTACAAGTTTCCATTAGAGGTCATGAGAAGGATCAGCATTTCCTTCCTTTTCTAACACATTGCAGTTTGACACTTACGGTCCCCCTTAGTGTCAAAATATTTGGAACTCAGTGGAACTGAGGGGACATGCGTTTGACACTGAACGAACGTGTAAAAATTACGGGGTTCGCTGTTTCGTTGGAAATTGCGACGCAGCGGAGTACCAAAAAAAGTCGAGCGGACAATATCAGATATGGGTGCTGTGATGGTAAATTTTTTGAACGAATCTTAGTAAATGAAAATGTAGTGCCACCTATATGTGTCCTACACGAACATTTATACAAAATAACATGACACGTGTTCAAAGAGCCAGTATGTGGATAGGGTCCAAGCACATATGTTGAGGCATATATCTACCAGTATAGACGGAGGGAGACGGATGCCTCGCCCATAGCGTGAGAGTAGCCCATTAGAGCTCACGTAGCGCGCACCCTTAAAGTGCTATCGGTCCCAGGTTACGGGGCATTAGCCGCGGGCCGTGGGAGGGTGTACGGTTTTATATTGGGTAGGCCCTTATGGAAGAGGGGAGTCCTACACTCGGAGGCGTCTCTGACAAGTGAGGCTTTTAAATATCCCGGTCCAGTGCACTAAAGCTATTGCCTCCTTCCAGAAGTGCAAAAAACACCCAACACACAAAGGG
>JARSSU010041675.1:0-15827 GCA_029619165.1 Eurosta solidaginis
CTTACTTACTTACTTAATTGGCGCTTAACCGTCTAAACGGTTATGGCCGTCCAAAAAGGCGCGCCAGTCGCTCCTTAGCTCCGCCAACCGGCGCCAATTGGTCACACCAAGGGAGTTTAAATCGTTTTCCACCTGGTCATTCCAACGGAGTGGGGGCCGCCCTCTACCTCTGCTTCCATAGGCGGGTTCCGATAGAAACACTTTATTGGCCGGAGCATCATCTTTCATTCGCATAACATGGCCTAGCCAGCGCAGCCGCTGCGTTTTAATTCGCTGGACTATGTTGATGTCTGCGTATAGCTCATCACATAAATCTTCTTCGGTACTCGCCATCGCCAACGCGTAGAGGTCCATAAATCTTTCGAACAACTTTTCTTTCGAACACTCCCAAAGCCGCTTCATCTGCTGTTGTCATGGTCCATGCTTCTGCCCCATATAGCAGGACGGGTACGATAAGGACTTGTAGAGTATGATTTTCGTTCGCCGAGAGAGGACTTTACTTTTCAATTGCCTACCTAGTCCAAAGTAGCATTTATTGGCAAGACTGATTCTTCGCTGGATTTCAGTGCTGATGTTGTTGCTAGTGTTGGTGCTGGTTCCCAAATAAACGAAGTCTTTTACTATTTCGAAATTATGGCTGCCAACAGTAGCGTGGTTGCCAAGGCGCATATGCGCTGACTCTTTGCTCGATGACAGCAGGTACTTCGTTTTGTCCTCATTCACCATCAAACCCATCTTTACCGCTTCTTTTTCCAGTTTGGAGTAAGCAGAGCTAACAGCGCGGGTGTTTAGGCCCATGATATCAATGTCATCAGCATATGCCAGTAATTGCACGCTTTTATAGTATATTGTTCCAGTGCGGTTAAGTTCTGCAGCTAGTATAATTTTCTCTAGCATCAAATTAAAGAAATCGCACGATAGGGGGTCACCCTTTCTGAAACCTCGTTTAGTTTCGAACGGCTCGGAGAGGTCCTTCCCAATTCTGACCGAGCTGATGGTGTTGCTCAACGTCATTTTGCACAGCCGTATAAGTTTTGCGGGGAAACCGAATTCAGACATATCGGCATATAGGCAGCTCCTTTTCGTGCTGTCGAAGGCGGCTTTAAAGTCGACGAAGAGGTGATGCGTGTCGATTCTCTTTTCACGGGTTTTTTCCAAGATTTGGCGCATTGTGAAAATCTGGTCGATGGTAGATTTACCAGGTCTGAAGCCGCACTGATAAGGTCCAATCAGCCGGTTCACGGTAGGCTTCAATCTTTCGCTCAATACACTTGAAAGGACCTTATATGCGATATTAAGAAGGCTGATTCCACGATAGTTGGTGCATTTTGCAGTATCCCTCTTCTTGTGGACTGGGCAAAGAACACTTAGATTCCAACCGTCGGACATGCTTTCGTCCGCCCATATTTTGCTAAGAAGCTGCTGCATGCGCCTTACCAACTCCTCGCCGCCGAACTTGAATAGCTCCGCAGGCAATCCATCAGCGCCCACGGCCTTGTTGTTTTTCAATCTGGTTATTGCTATTCTAACTTCGTCATAATCGGGCGGGGGGACATATATTCCATCATCATCGATTGCGGGATCGGGTTCTTCATCTCTGCGCGGTGAATTGCTGCCGCCATTTAGGAGAGCAGAGAAGTATTCCCTCCATAATCTAAGCACTCTCTGGACTTCAGTTACAAGGTCGCCGTTTTCATTCCTACAGGAGTTTGCCCCGGTCTTAAAACCTTCCGTCTGTCGCCGTATTTTTTGGTAGAATTTTCGGGCGTTATTCCTGGTGGCTAGCAGCTCAAGCTCCTCGCACTCACGCCTTTCTGCTTCTGCTTTTTTCTTCCTGAAAAGGCGTCTCGCTTCCCTTTTCAACTCACGATAGCGTTCACACACTCCTCTTGTCGCGCTCGCTTTTAACGTAGCCCTGTAGGCAGCGTCTTTTCTTTCGGTTGCAACGCGGCATTGTGCATCATACCAGTTGTTTTCTCGTGGCCGCCGGTAACCAATTTTTTCCTCGGCGGCAGTACGAAGTGCTTTGGAGATATACTCCCACTGCTCCTGTATTCCTTCAGGATGAGTTGTGCTCTCGGAGAGCAGGTGTGAGAGTCGAGTTGCGAAATCATTGGCAGTCTGTTGTGATTGAAGCTTTTCGACGTCTAGTTTTCCTTGTGTTTTTTGTTCCTTGGTTTTAGCCGCGTTGAGGCGGGTGCGTATTTTGGCTGCAACGAGATAATGGTCCGACTCAATGTTAGGTCCTCGGATCGTGCGCACATCTAAAACACTGGAGGCATATTTCGATAAGGAGACAGCCATGTAGCTTGATGTATCTTTTTATGCATGAACCTCGTGCTGGATATGACCATGTTTCGAGCACCGGCAAAGTCAATCAGCCTCAGTCCGTTAGGAGAAGTTTCATTGTGTAGGCTGAACTTTCCGACTGTAGGGCCAAAAACACCTTCTTTGCCCACCCTGGCCTTAAAGTCGCCAAGCACGACTTTTATATCATGACGGGGGCAGCGCTCGTATGTGCGTTCTAATTGTTCATAAAAAGTATCTTTCACCTCCTCGTCTTTCTCCTCTGTCGGCGCATGGGCGCAGATGAATGATATATTAAAAAATTTTGCTTTTATTCTGATAGCGGCGAGACGATCGTCCTCAGGCGTGAACGCCAGCACTTGGCGACAAAGTCTCTCTCCCACCACGAATCCGACGCCGAAACTGCGCTTATTCGCATGGCCACTCCAATATATGTCACAATTATTGATCTTCTTTCTTCCTTGCTTCGTCCAACGCATTTCTTGGATGGCGGTGATGTCAGATTTTGCTTTGACGAGGACATCAACCAGCCGGGCATCTGCACCAATCCCATTCAGGGAGCGGACGTTCCAGGTGCATGCCCTCAATTCATTGTCCTTCAAACGTTTGCCATGGTCGTCATCAATAGAGAGTGTATTTATCCGAGGCTTGTTGTTATATTTCATTGGAGTATGTTTTTACGTGGCGGGTCCCAAGCCCAGCGCACAACACGCTAAGCGGGGGTGAAAATATTACTTGGCACGTTTATATAGCGAGCCGCTTGCTCCAAGACAGACGCCCGCTTGCAGCCGCACCTAGAGGTGTACAGACGCTGCCGATGAGATATCCCCCGGCTAGGCCTTAAACCGATTATGTCAGAGTGGCCTAGCCAGGTTGTCGCCTTCTCACATTAGCTCACCGCTAAACGGGTGTTTAGCGGCTACCCAGAGGATACTTGGCCGCAATCGACCGGCAGTAGTGAGCTGCTTGAACCGCATGCAAAAGAATCGCCCTGGCCATTCCCAGGTGAATGGCGTTCAGAAGCTTTCCCCACTTTCGTGGATTTCTACACACGGCCCCACCCTCCAAATCGAAATAAAAGTATCAAGGTCAGCAAATTAGAAACAAAGTACACAAACTCTTTCACTATAATATCAAGTTACAGTAAAATACCAAAATAACTTAAAATTCGAACAAAGAGTCTTATACAATTGTTAACAAAACAATTATATAATCCTCTTTTTCTAAGGCGGATGGTGTAGCATTGTGCGTCATACCCACCTATGCAATACATGTGCGGCATTACGCATCATGAACTTCTATGCCAATACATTTTTGTAATAGCATAATCATATTACAATATTATGCGACATAAATTACATTGACCTAACACAGCTGTAAGCCAACATCAATGGAATGCCGAATATGAAACCCTTGTCAGTTCACACATTACAAATTTTGCTTAGTCACTCACTCTGGTCAATACACTGCCGATCGTCAATGTTCGTTTGCCACCAAAATATTTACATACAGCCAATAATGTGAATTAACCAAATATTCATATACAAAGATTTTACAAGAACAGCAATCTGCTGACTTTGCATACAAATCTACATGTATGCATACCATTTATACAAATCTACATATATACATACTATTAATAAAAATCTACATGTATGCATACCGTTTATACAAATCTACATATACGCATACTATTAATACAAATCTACATATCTTTAGTTCGTAAGCATTAGAATAGTTATGAATGTATAGGTTAAGAAAGTATGTATGAAAGGGAAAGAATTTCTTTTAATAAAATCAATCATTATCCGACTTCCAAAGTCAGAGTTTCTTTTATTTACTATTAAACATTTCAAAAGTACTGGTTTTTAAATATGCTTCAAAGATCTTAAAGGTGAATAAATAGTATTTAATTTTTTCCATGAGCTCTCATTATAATATATCTCGTTACTATTAATATTGTTTTTTTTTAGATACAAAGATACATTACTCATGTAGGAGTGTGAAAACTAGTGCTCTCAAGCCATGCGACTACTAAACGCACGTTCCATTGTTGATTCTTTAAATAATTGATAATCGAGCGCTATTCTTGAACTCAAGTCAGCGAACAATTGTAAAGCAGTGATGATCTTTGAGATAGTGGTTTTTGCTATAATTATCACCTAAAAAAAATCAGTCTGCCATCACTAATATGAAACTGATTTTCGTAAGCGAGCAAATGACTAGGAACACTATTCACATTTTTAACAACATTAGACATCGTTATATTTTTGAATCAATAGCTAGAACGATTTCGATTTTCAGTAAAGGTACTTTATCGATATTCCTTAATCTATGATCATCTATTGTGGCTCAGACCATGTTAACACATGCCCTAATCTTCAACAAAAAAAACCAAAACCGTTATTCTAGATGTTTAGAGATGTCCCAGCCCTCGAAACTACGTTATGGTTTTAAAATCTGCTGCTCATCCATCTTGGTTTACACCGGTTTTGGTTTCTCTTGTATCTTGTCTTCCATCTAGGGATGAAGCCGCAAACTGTATCGGCATCTCTAGAACTTCCTCAGAATAACCGCTTATCGAAAGGAAAATTTGTATGGAAATACGAGTTATTAATTTACCGATGAGGAGTTACGTATGGAAATTAAGATAATCTTGTTATATGTAAAAGAGTATTTTAAGTTTGTTGCCGACATTATTATTGAAGCCATCTGTTTTCAATTTAACGATGTTAACGACGTCGAAACTAAGTGAAAAGCACAATCGGTTCTGCAAGCGAAAAATCGTTGTTTCAACTTCCGCATCGTTAAAGGCTAGTGAATTCCCACCCAGTTGCCATATACTTCAAGTTATTCGAATATAACTCACCCAATTTTACTATTTACTAAAACGGCGCGCATACGATCAGCCAACGAGCCGTCTGGGTTGGAAGTGACCTTGATTGCAGGTTGCGCTTATTGGCGTTGAAATGGTAGAAAGGCTAAATATATTAAAACTACGTCTAGCAGATTCCAGTGCGCTTTGTAACAATCCCTTGTGTCTGTAAAGAGTAAAGTTTAAAATAAGATACACAAGATAGGTAAATTAGATCAAGACTGAGACTAAAGACTCACTTGTTTTAACCTACTCTACACCACCTGGTAAATACGAACGTTTATCGGCAAGGATTGTAAACGAACCAAAGCAACATTTGCTTGTTGTTGTACTTGCTTTAATAATTGCTTTCATAGCTTCTGTAGATACATGCACATAGTGTTGCTGTCATATATTGTGCATTATCGAGACAGATACGACTGAAGGACAGACAAACTTCCAATAAGTCAGGCAATTCCATGCAAACGCATAACTCCAGAGCGGGTAATATGCTGTTGTATCGTAGTTTACGTGCTATTGCCAATCAGAAACTATGGCTAAGATCGGCAATTCAATATCTTTCAACACAATAATATAAAACTCAATAGCTTCTTCTAGCCTAAGCGCCAGAAAATCAATGCTACCAGCATAAATGTAATGAATAACTTTTGATACATTTCTATGTTAATACCTAATATTTCAATTTCTTCTGTTTGTTCGCGCAATGGTCCATAGAACACGGCTTCAAAAACTGGACTAGCGGGGGCTAGTATTAGTTTGTGACATTTTAGTTGTTTTCCAACAATATGAAAAACGCAATCACAGACCTTTGTCAGAACGCAAAAGTTGTTCGAAACGGCGACTTAATTGTGCAGCCATTACAGCGCTATCCATATGCCGATGAGCTAATTGTACTGATGTCCGATGTGGCAGCTGGAGTTCAGTTAGTTAGGTTTTTGATTTTATTTTTATACAGTCAACATCCTATAGCTAAAACTAACCTAGGGATTTAGGTTCAAATAGTTTTTTGTTTTGGTGGCCAGCCAGATCTATAGCCCGTCCTCAGCGGTTGGTAGCCAAAATGCCATATTTGCGCATGCCGATGCAAGCATCATATATTTCGGAGTCAACTGAACACACTGGTCGGGTCCGGGATGATCTCTATTCAAGACGCATATCTTCCAGCCTGTGTCAGCACCCCACATGACACCAACCAGCTTTTCAATTGCTGCGGCAAAATGTTTTGGAAAAGTGCAAAAAGGGAACCGAAAAACTCGAAGGGATATTCAACTGCATTGGGGCATCGGGATACACGCACGAATGTACGCACTGCCAGCGCAGCAACGATCTCAACACTCACAACTTCAAATTATGTCTCACCCTATGCGAATCGTATACGTGCACCATTGGCTTCGAGACACGTATGCGCAAGGCAAATCCGCAGGCACATTGATTACAACCATGTCTGATACACATGATAGAGCAGATGCGAATCCCACAACAATAAGCAAACAAAAACAAAACTAACCAGCCGCCTACAGAAATAATGTTTAAACCATTGCCGCAGCTTAAATATGGCACACCTCTGATTGAGACTTCGACTAAACCTCAAAACACGATTGGCATGATAAGTGGTATTAAATCTAAGTTCAGACCTCGGTCGGGCGTTCGCGACGGTACACGACCGAATCAGGACTAAACCTGGCTTTAATAGGAATGCCCTGGTGGTTGGGTACCCAGTGAATATGTGTAAAGGAGTACCATGAAATGCGTCCACCAGTCGTAAAATACATCCATTCGTACTTATTAATATTATTACCGTCTCTTAAAAAGATTAAACCAGTCCAATCACATCCCTTTTCTTGATATAGTTTGAAGGTAACTTAATTTAATGCTCTCAGAGTTGACACCAGCTGCAAAAATTAGTCCTTCTGGATCGTATGCAGCAACAGGGCGGCCGGGAAAATTCATTAAGCCCCGGCAATTGGGAGAACGTAAATCCCATAATCGTAAAGTTTCATACAAGGATCCGGAGGGAAAAGTATCTTCGACAGGCGAAATGTATAGGGATATTACTTTTAGGTATGACCAGGGGAGTATCGTAAGTACTTGTTAGCGTGAAGACTTACATAACGTATGATATCATCAACTTTGGTTGAGCTATGAATTGCAATGTTGTTGGCATGGGTGAATCGTATTAAATCAACGTAGCACCAGTAAGGAAATAAAAATAGGTGATCTAGTATTAGTTAGAGAAGAAGCTAGCCATAAGATAGACAGTAGATATAAAGGAAAGTATAAGGTAAAGAAAATTGACAAAAATAACAATTTTACTTTAATACCAAATAGAGAAGAAACTTGTTATAGGAACAATAAAGATAAGTAATTAATAATTCATAAGAATAGGCTTAAACACATTTGAAACACCTTTTAATAATGTAAAGCAAATAATCGTAAAATAAGCATTCCAATTTACTCGGTTATTTAATAAAAACTTCTAGAAACAAGAGGATTTTAGGTGGGTCGACACATTTAAAATCCGGCCGTAAAATAAGTTAAATATAGAAAATAAGTAAAATAAATAAAATAAGTAAAATAAATAAAACAATTAAAATAATCGTTAAATTAAAAATTTTATGAAAAAAAAATTTGTACAAAAAACTGTTAAAAAAAATATATATAAAATGTAAAAATAATAAAAGTATCAAGGTCAGCAAATTAGAAACAAAGTACACAAACTCTTTCACTATAATATCAAGTTACAGTAAAATACCAAAGTCATTTAAAATTCGAACAAAGAGTCTTATACAATTGTTCACAAAACAATTATATAATCCTTATTTTCTAAGGCGGATGATGTAGCATTGTGCGTCATACCCACCTATGCAATACATTTGCGGCATTACGCATCATGAACTTCTATGCCAATACATTTTTGTAATAGCATAATCATATTACAATATTATGCGATATAAATTACATTGACCTAACACAGCTGTAAGCCAACATCAATGGAATGCCGAATATGAAACCCTTGTCAGTTCACACATTACACATTTTGCTTAGTCACTCACTCCGTTCAATACACTGTCGATCGTCAATGTTAGTTTGCCACCAAAATATTTACATACAACCAATAATGTGAATTAACCAAATATTCATATACAAACATTTTAAAAGAACAGCAATCTGCTGATTTTGCATACAAATCTACATGTATGCATACCATTTATACAAATCTACATATATGCATACTATTAATACAAATCTACATATCTTTAGTTCGTAAGCATTAGAATAATTATGAATGTATAGGTTAAGAAAGTATGTATGAAAGGGAAAGAATTTCTTTTAATAAAATCAATCATTATCCGACTTCCAAAGTCAGAGTTTCTTTTATTTACTATTAAACATTTCAAAAGTACTGATTTTTAAATATGCTTCAAAGATCTTAAAAGTGAATAAATAGTATTTCATTTTTTCCATGAGCTCGCATTATAATATACCTCGTTACTATTAATATTGTAGATACAAAGATACATTACTCATGTAGGAGTATGAAAACTAGTGCTCTCAAGCCATGCGACTACTAAACGCACGTTCCATTGTTGATTCTTTAAATAATTGATAATCGTGCGCTATTCTTGAACTCAAGTCAGCGAACAATTGTAAAGCAGTGATGATCTTTGAGATAGTGGTTTTTGCTATAATTATCACCTAATAAAAATCAGTCTGCCATCACTAATATAAAACTGATTTTCGTAAGCGAGCAAATGACTAGGAACACTATTCACATTTTTAACAACATTAGACATCGTTATATTTTTGAATCAATAGCTAGAACGATTTCGATTTTCAGTAAAGGTACTTTATCGATATTCCTTAATCTATGATCATCTATTGTGGCTCAGACCATGTTTACACATGACCTAATCTACAACAAAAAAACCAAAACCGTTATTCTAGATGTTTAGAGATGTCCCAGCCCTCGGAACTACGTTATGGTTTTAAAATCTGCTGCTCAGCCATCTTGGTTTACACCGGTTTTGGTTTCTCTTGTATCTTGTGCTTCCATCTAGGGATGAAGCCGCAAACTGTATCGGCATCACTAGAACTTCCGCAGAATTACCGCTTATCGAAAGGAAAATTTGTATGGAAATACGAGTTATTAATTTACCGATGAGGAGTTACGTATGGAAATTAAGATAATCTTGGTATATGTAAAAGAGTATTTTAAGTTTGTTGCCGACATTATTATTGAAGCCATCTGTTTTCAATTTAACGATGTTAACGACGTCGAAACTAAGTGAAAAGCACAATCGGTTCTGCAAGCGAAAAATCGTTGTTTCAAATTCCGCATCGTTAAAAGCTAGTGAATTCCCACCCAGTTGCCACATACTTCAAGATATTCGAATATAACTCACCCAATTTTACTATTTACTAAAACGGCGCGCATACGATCAGCCAACGAGCCGTATGGGTTGGAAGTGACCTTGATTGCAGGTTGCGCTTATTGGCGTTGAAATGGTAGAAAGGCTAAATATATTAAAACTACGTCTAGCAGATTCCAGTGCGCTTTGTAACAATCCCTTGTGTCTGTAAAGAGTAAAGTTTAAAATAAGATATACACGATAGGTAAATTAGATCAAGACTGAGACTAAAGACTCACTTGTTTTAACCTACTCTACACCACCTGGTAAATACGAACGTTTATCGGCAAGGATTGTAAACGAACCAAAGCAAGCGTTTGCTTGTTGTTGTACTTGCTTTAATAATTGCTTTCATAGCTTCTGTAGATACATGCACATAGTGTTGCTGTCATATATTGTGCATTATCGAGACAAATACGACTGAAGGACAGACAAACTTCCAATAAGTCAGGCAATTCCATGCAAACGCATAACTCCAGAGCGGGTAATATGCTGTGGTATCGTAATTTACGTGCTATTGCCAATCAGCAACTATGGCTAAGATCGGCAATTCAATATCTTTCAACACAATAATATATAACTCAATACTTCTTCTAGCGTAAGCGCCAGAAAATCAATGCTACCAGCATAAATGTAATTAATAACTTTTGAAACATTTCTATGTTAATACCTAATATTTCAATTTCTTCTATTTGTTCGCGCAATGGTCCATAGAACATGGCTTCAAAAACTGGAATAGCGGGGGCTAGTATTAGTTTGTGACATTTTAGTTGTTTTCCAACAATATGAAAAACGCAATCACAGACCTTTGTCAGAACGCAAAAGTTGTTCGAAACGGCGACTTAATTGTGCGGCCATTACAGCGCTATCCATATGCCGATGAGCTAATTGTACTGATGTCCGATGTGGCAGCTGGTGTTCAGTTAGTTAGTTTTTGATTTTATTTTTATACAGTCAACATCCTATAGCTAAAACTAACCTAGCGATTTAGGTTCAAATAGTTTTTTGTTTTGGTGGCCAGCCAGATCTATAGCCCGTCCTCAGCGGTTGGTAGCCAAAATGCCATATTTGCGCATGCCGATGCAAGCATCATAAATTTCGGAGTCAACTGAACACACTGTACGGGTCCGGGATGATCTATATTCAAGACGCATATCTTCCAGCCTGTGTCAGCACCCCACATGACACCAACCAGCTTTTCAATTGCTGCGGCAAAATGTTTTGCAAAAGTGCAAAAAGGGAACCGAAAAACTCGAAGGGATATTCAACTGCATTGGGGCATCGGGATCCACGCACGAAAGTACGCACTGCCAGCGCAGCAACCATCTCACCACTCACAACTTCAAATTATGTCTCACCCCATGCGAATCGTATACGTGCACCATTGGCTTCGAGACACGTATGCGCAGGGCAAACCCGCAGGCACATTGATTACAACCATGTCTAATACACATGCTAGAGCAGATGCGAATCCCACAACAATAAGCAAACAAATAAAAACTAACCAGCCGCCTACAGAAATAATGGTTAAACCATTGCCGCAGCTTAAATATGGCACACCTCTGACTGAGACCTCGACTAAACCTCAAAACACGATTGGCATGATTAGTGGTATTAAATCTAAGATCAGACCTCGGTCGGGCATTCGCGACGGTACACGACCGAATCAGGACTAAACCTTGCTTTAATAGGAATGCCCTGGTGGTTGGGTACCCAGTGAATGTGTGTAAAGGAGTACCATGAAATGCGTCCACCAGTCGTAAAATACATCCATTCGTACTTATTAATATTATTACCGTCTCTTGAAAAGTTTAAACCAGTCCAATTACATCCCTTTTCGTGATATAGTTTGAAGGTAACTTAATTTAATGCTCTCAGAGTTGACACCAGCTGCAAAAATTTGTCCTTCTGGATCGTATGCAGCAACAGGGCGGCCGGGCAAATTCATTAAGCCCCGGCAATTGGGAGAACGTAAATCCCATAATCGTAAAGTTTCATACAAGGATCCGGAGGGAAAAGTATCTTCGACAGGTGAAATGCATAGGGATATTACTTTTAAGTATGACCAGGGGAGTATCATAAGTACTTATTAGCGTGAAGACTTAAATAACGTATGATATCATCAACTTTGGTTGAGCTATGAATTGCAATGTTGTTGGCATGGGTGAATCGTATTAAATCAACGCCATACTTCTTTGAACTAACCGTTCGAGACTGTGTCCCTTTCTCGCAATCGTAAATAACAACTGGATCATCCTCGCTGCATGAAATCAAATTTGCTCCATTCGGAAGAAAGTTAATCGCATTTATTTTATCGGCATTTTCACGAAAAACTTTCGCCACCTTAAAACCTTTTACAACCGGGGCAATAAGTTTCATCTTCATTTTGCTTTATTAATTGATCTCTTGCAGTAAAACCAAACTAAAATTAATGTCAATCAAGTCAGTTCGTTAGCTGAAAAGTAGAAAAGGGGAAAATTATAAAAATTATAAAATCGCTGTAAAGCCGACTTACCCAGAACACGTTTTTTTTTGTAATGAAAATTCATTCAAAAATGTCTCTATACTCATTTCCATGAATGAATGACATTTTGAATCAACGAAACAAGGTTGCCACTCGATGACACTTGCTCTTTTTCAATGCTTACGCCGTAAACACATTTCGCGCGATACAAAGGGGATCATAACTCGGATCCATGAGATCCACAAGCCCTATTATGGGCACGCGAGTTAAAAAGGGAAAAATTAAGATAGAACGAAAAATCGCAATTCCACTTATTCATTTTTTAATGATATAATATTTATAATAACAAAGAAACAAAAACACCAATTACAATTCATACTTGGTCTCATGAACTCAAAAAACAATTCACTTCGAAAAAATAAAAAAAAACCCCCACCAAGACGTCTAGGCCGAGGATGCTTACGCCGCCGGTGGAGGCTCAACGAGCTGGCCGACGGGTAGTGATTTGGGCAGCACGGGCACCCGTAGGGGGCAAAACCCAGGTGCCCATTCAAATGGGCCACCAATGTCCCCCACGTAGCGAGTATGTGGGGACAAAGATCTCTTGCCGTCGTCCGTCTGCCGTATATGCGGTCACCATTCTCAGTGAAGCCATCTGGAAAAGAATGGAAACATCAGGATCATAGAACGAATTCTAACCAAAAAACAAGAAAAAACTACAATAGTATGCTTACGTTGTTTGTACGATGTGCACAGGACCGATGTCACGCTAAAAATGCCGTTTTCTGTGCACAAACTCGGTAAACACAACAACGCTCCCTTACAGTGTTGCCAGACGGACATCAACGAATGGGCAAAGCCCAAAAGAGCTGTTCACAGGAACAGCGGTCGACGGCAAGGTAAATATAGAATAACCAACGAAATACGCCATGGTCAACAAGCCGTTTTTATTTAAACACGACAAAAAAATGAAGATTTCAGAATTAATTATCAGAAGTCAGGTCGAGTCCGAACTCAGACGTGAATTTCCTCAAACACTTTCGCGAAATTAGGTATCGTTACGCTGCCCAAATGGGCAGCACCGCACAGCTGTCTCATTCAAATACGTGGAAGAGATAACAGCTGACAGTTTCACAAATTACCCCACTCGATAGTGTAGGCTATCCCCACCAGGGTTGTGTTGAAATCAAAAAACATACCACAATTTATGATTCTCACCCCAAAATTGCCAAAATCAACACAAATAGTGTTCCAGGTAGGCGAATGAGGAACACTTTTACGCCTGTGGTACATTTCTTTTTAACGACGTCGCTTAAACAATCATCTCATTAACCAGCTCTGAATCACAAAGAGCATTGAAAATACACGGGTAACCCGTGATACCAGCGATAAAGCGTATAAAAACGCACATTGCCTGCATTAGGCAAACAACAAAACTACAGTTTTTCTTTCGTTTATGCTCAATCGTTTTATTTAAGGTTGGAAATATTTACCCAAATAAAATTTACATTTAGGCGTGTCTAAATAAAAGTGTTTATAAAGTATAATTATCTCTGCAGCATAACATAATAAGATTCTGCATTCCACATGAACCCCTTATCCCGAGTAAGCCAACCAATATGTCCGCCGAAATCGACCCCTGGTCTCCGTCCATTAGCCACCCAATCAACCTATTCAGCGATATTACTAAACGCTACCACTTCCAGACATGCCTGGATTTCCACTCAAACGCTCCAAAACAGAGGCACGCCCCAATGCGTTCACCATCGCCTGCCGTCTGTGCACCAAACCGCACGGAGTGAGATTGTGCCCAATTTACCCGGTTATTTCGACTGAAGAGTGACTACGCGCAATACTAATTCACCGCTATTGTCCCAACTGCCTATCCCCGTTCCACCGCCTGGAAATATGCCCCAGCCAAGACCTATGCCGACGTTGCAGTGAACCACATCACACGACGCTACATATGGACGAGGATCAGCCGTCGCCAACTCAAAACAAGCACGACGATGATGATTCGAGCTCGGATGGGGTACTCTCCATCCACGTCACAGAGCGAACAAAATCATGGGCCCAGCAAGTCGAGGAAGAAGAGAGGTGGCCAATGTAGCAGAGGTAGCCCAATCGGGTAGCTTAGAGACGCCGCAATTCCGGCCCGAGAACCGCTCGCCTATGCACGGCGCTTTCGCGCGCTTACAACTCGGGGATGGCGCGGAGAAACGTCCATTCTGCCCATCGCACCGCCCTACTGGTAAACAGCGTGACGACGCGGAACCGCGTCCTTCCCGCTCGTTACGACAGTTCCCTGGGAGAGCGGCCCCTAATAAGATGCACAACAACCATAGAGCCCTCTTGAGGTAACAACAAACCCCTACAGGCTTCAGGAGCGGTCGACTCCGGGACAATTTAGTGGCACCTACTATAACTCGAGCACTGATCGCCATCGCGCCGACAGCAATAGTCCGAATTGAGGCAAGAGGCCGTTTACACCTGGTCCGCGCCCTTTTAGATGCCTGCGCTCCCACCAGCATTATCGATGCCAATCTATGCAAGGATCTACACCTGGGGCGCAACAATACCGCACGTCTTTCGAGGTGCACCGTCGTTCTTAGTGGGAAGTATGGGGTAGCGGGAAAGATCACGACCCAAGCCACCGTAATGGCAAACTAAGCCAGATATGGACCCGTCGGTAACGGCCCCATTCCAGTTCATGAAGCTGGCCGATCCGATGTTTTACCGATCGTCGCCAGTGTTGCTCACTTTGGGCGCCGACGTCTACGCCAGTTTTATGGTCTGCAGCACACCCGCGTCGACTGTCGGCGGGCTCCTCACCCAAGCCACAATTTTCGGCCTCGTTGTGTCTGGAGCCCACCAACTATAAAAACGTTAAGTATACCACAAGGTGCATTTTAAACCAAGCAACCCCACGTACTTGAACGCTAACGCTTTTCTCTTTCATCCACAGTTCAGCGAGGCTGCATTATTGAAAGCGCGGATGTCCAACGGAGATCGTACTTACCATACAACCATACATAAATCTCATATTTTTAATTTATTTAGTTTATCCCGCCTTGGACAGGTTGCTGGCGCACTTAACGTTTTTGTTTCTAGTTGCTCGCCGCTAGGGGACCGGCATGTTTTGGCCACCAGCCTAAATATTCACGATCACCCTAACGCAGATTTTTAATAATATTATTGTCTACCGGTAAAGGCCCTCCTCTGCCGAGCGCTAACTTCAAAGGGGAAAAACTCGACGAAAGTTAGCTATCGGCAGGTGGTGCGGGCTTCTTTCATTTTAAACTCTTTCACTTTTTGGAGAAACGTTCGAGCGCCAACAACCAGCCCACAGGTAATTCTACATCAACCATTTCTTTCCTAATTTCATTATATTACTTAACGCGTGAAATTAATAATTTTGAACCGTATTGAAACATTTGTAATTGAATTAATGAATCCCTTTTATTAAATATAGCGATTAGTTGCTCAGCATCTTACAGTGATCTATTAGTTACTAATTCTCCTTATTTTTCTTTTTATTTGCGTGCACCGCGCCCGACAACCCCCGGGTCCTCATTGCCCCGCAAACAAAATAAATGAATGTGTCAATTGAATCTCAGGCCGTACCAAGACGAGCCAAAATATATGTATGTACAAATATATTAATATGTATGTAAGAGTCAATGCATTTGAAGACTTTCCAAAACGAGTCGAAATATATGCTTGTACAAATGAGTGAATTACTAATGAGTGAATGATACACCATCCGCCATTG